>SEYY01011540.1:5000-10872 GCA_009176605.1 Armadillidium nasatum | reverse complement strand
TATTATATTATTATTATTATTATTATTATTATTATTATTATTATTATTATTATATTATTATTATTATTATTTTTATCTGGGAAAAAGATTGACTATTATACTCCTTTGGTGGGCAAAGGCAAACCGATTTCTACCAGAGTTGGAAAAATACTAGAAATTTGGTCGTTAATGGCCGACGTGCCATGATACACGGGGCTTAAAGGTGTGCTTGTCAAATGGAAGTTGAGAAAACAAATAAAGGAAGTGTGTTCCAGATTTTACCAGTAGAGTACATGTAAGACTGAGAATAGCTGTCGCACGAGCCCTTCTCAGTGGAAGAGGGATGCGACGTGAGAGTTCAGAAGAGCAATATCCATTGGAATAGCAATAGTATATAGAGAGAGTGACTCAACAATTCGATGGCCAAAAAGAGTTTGGAGAGGGTTAGTAAGAGCAAAAGAGTTTATAAGATGAAAAGCTCTAGATTCCACCTTTTCGAGAAGAGTTGTTTGTTTAAAACTGCCCCAGATGTGTGAGGCGTACTCCATTCAAGGACAGACAACACCCCTATAAAGAGCAAACAATTAGGATGGCGCAAAAAAATCATGAAGGCGCATCAGAACACTCAATCTCTTTGAAGATTGTTTAGAAAGGAGAGTAATGTGATCCTTCTTGAAAAATCACGAGAAAAAGAAACACTGAAAACATTGAGGACAAATGAAGGTTTGAATTGAGTGTTTTCAAAGATGTCGCACTTGTGAGGAAGGTTGTGTCGAATAGAAAGATGGATGAATTGAGTTTTTGAGCTACTGGAAACGACCACGTTTGCCCCAATTTGAAGTAAAAGAAAGATCGAGAATAGCTGTTCGAAGGTCATCTTTCTTGCTGCAATTAATTGCTGTTGGGAAGGGCGTCATCAGCCTAGAAGTGGATAGGAGATGAAGTAATAGAGAGAAGGTCATTAATGAAAAGTAGAAAAAGAGTTGGAGATAGGATCCACTTCTTGTGGTGTTGTCTAAGGAACACCACTATTTATGGATTTAAAGGAAGAACGGTGGCCGTCTACAAGAGGTGCTATAGAACGACCATAAAAGAAATCAAAAGAGGGAAATCTCACAGAGGGAGAGAAGGACAGATTCCGAAAGAGGGAAGTTTGGAATCATAGCTTTGAGACAGACTCTTTCGAAGGCTTCCGATATGTTTAACGCCACAGAGAAAGATTCACCGAAACATAGAAGAGCGGAGGACCAAGGGTCAGAAAGAAGATCAATAGTAAAATATTCTTTACGAAAGCCGTATTGTCGATCAAAAATAAGATTAGAACAATTAAAATATTTCTAAGTATTCATGTTAAGGATAGATTCGAAAACTTTAGAAAGAACGGAGTTTAAGAAATAGGACAATAGTTAGAGGGTTGAAAGGGGTCCCCTTTCTTCGGCACAGGATGAATGAGCGCACGTTTCCAGCAAGAAGTTAGGGTCGAAGTGGAGAGACATAGACGAAATAGTTTAACAAAGCATTGTGCAAGTTTAGAAGCACAAATTTTGAGAAGCCGTAGGATCATACCCCTTCTTAGTGTTAAGCTCAGAGAGAGCAGGAATGACATATTTAGAAGAAATTACAATATTAGTAATAATGAGTTGGAGGGGGTTGAAGGAGAAGGAATAGCTCCGGAATCGTCTAAAGTTGAATTTAAGCAAAAGTTTGAGCAAAGAATTCATCTTTAGTAGAAGGTAAAATTGCAGTTGTTGTCATCATAAGATACTAGAAAAGGGAAAGGGGAAGAATCAATGTTAGGGTTGACATTTTTTTCCAAAGGACAGAAAAAGGGAGAGGAAGAGGAACAAGAAAGATAATCCGATTTCTGACGGAGAAATGAGTTTTTGGTGACACGAAGAAAAGTTTATGCACGATTCCGGAATGAAATATAAGTTGAATGAGTTTCTGGGGCTTAAAAACAACAGAAATCCTGAAGGCAGTATCCCTGTGGCGGATACCACGAGAGCAAATAAAGTTAGACCAAGGTTTGTTAGGTTCAGTTGAAGGGAAAGAATATATGATGCACACCTCCGTGCCAGAGTGAATCAGCTCCGGTATGCGCTCAGCACATTCCGAGAGACCTCTCCCAAGGAAGCAGTAATCATTCCATGGGAAATAAGAGAAGTACAATCGCAAGACAGACCAGTTAACAGCACCGAAGTGCCAGAAACATCTCCTTGCCAAAGGCTGGAGCCGTCCTTGCTGAAGACTTGAAAAGAAAGAACGAGAAACAGAGATAGGAAGGTGGTAGGATGAACCCAGAGAAGGATAAGAGGTTAAGAAAAGATCAAGTATGTTGAGTTCTTCACCAAGACGCTCAGGGATGCAGGTAGAGAGTTGCACCAACTGTCCAATTTTGATCTGAATAGAAAAGATGTTGGTGAATTTACCAGCTGGATCATGATGAGAGCTAGATGAAAGCCATTGGCGGTGGAGAACATTGTAATCACCTAAAATGATGATTTCGGAGAAAGGAGAAGAAGAAAGAATGTGTTCTATTTTGGAGTTTAAGTAGTCGAAGAATTTTTTAAATTAAGTAGAATTAGAAGATAAACAGACAGAACAAATAAATTTAGTAGTAGAATTACAAGAGAGAGCATAAGTCATGAAGTAGAGAATTCAAAAGACTCATAATTAGAGACAAGAGAACAAAAAATATCGTTGCACTCTTATGTGCAACATCCTACTTTGATTGAAAATTAAGGATATAGACAGTAGGAGGTAACGGAATAAGGTTTGCTGTCAGCGCACCCAAACATCTGAGTTTCGGTTAAGAATAAGAGATGAGGTTTAGAAGAAGAGAGGTAGTGTTCGAAAAAGGGGAAATTATAAAAAAGACCGTGAATATTAAAGAAATTAATGAAAAAAGAAGACCATGAATCGGGGAAAGCCGAACGAGAATTCTTGGCTGCATCATCCTCATCATCGGATGCCACCAACTCCCAAGTGATGACTGGGTGATGCGTGGATGAGTGGCATTCTTTGGATGCCGCCCCTTCTAGCACCTCCGATACAGTTTTATGTTTTGCCATTTTTGTTTTGTTTAAAAAAGTAATGTTTGAGTAAGCGCTTGTAAATTTGTGTGAAGCGTGAAGAAATGGGGTTGAGAGGTAATGGGAACATTGGCATTCCAATATAAGACAAGGGTACACTAGAGATCCTCTTAGAAGGGAAACGCGAAAAGGAACTAACCAGAGGGCAAAGGAGTGAAACTGATTGGTCTAGCCCATCCTATCACATCTCGGGTTATGCCTAGGGGGGGGGGTACTTGTACCGCTTCGGGCAGGGCTACATCCTCCCCCTATAAAACTTTTTTCCTAAAAAGGAATACACTTGAAAATAGAACGAACTCAGTAAAAAAAATTTATTTAATGGAAATATGTTATTAGTTTAATTACCTTCAATTCGAATAAACTTGAAAAAAAAATAAAAAGTATTTAAAAAAAGGTTTTAAAAAGTATTTTGTTTATGTATTTAATTATTTATTTATTAATTTATTTACTTATTGTATTATCATCATTATCATTATTATTATTATTATTATTATTATTATTATTATTATTATTATTATTATTATTATTATTATTATTATTATTATATTATTATTATTATTATTATTATTATTATTATTATTATTATTATTATTATTATTATTATTATTATTATTATTATTATTATTATTATTATTATTATTATTATTATTAGTATATATATTAATAATTTCTTATCAGTTATTATTTAGAGCACTTATCCTTTGAGGAGAGTAAGGAAACGCCCCGCAAGGGAACATTAACACTTATAAATGTTATTATTATTATCCAAGGCACTTATTATGCAATTCACAAGTGCAGATCTGATATATTGTTTCTTATATTACGTAAGTATGATACCTAAATCATTGAGACAAAATCATTCAGCAAAGATAAAAACCTTCTGTGAGAAATCCTCATTTGAACTATGAAGAACTACATGAAGAAAGTAATTAGATAGATATAAAAATAAAGAGGAAAAGGCAAAGGGAGAGGGTAAGGAAAATAGCATGATAGATAGAGATAGATAGATAGATAGAGAGAGAGAGAGAGAGAGAGAGAGAGAGAGAGAGAGAGAGAGAGAGAGAGAGAGAGAGAATAGTAAACGAAAAATGCGAATTACAAAAAAATAGTAATTTACTACCATTCAAGCTATATAAGAATTTTTTAAGTTTGAAAAGGACTCTTGAGTTTATTTTAAACTCCCAAAGAGTTCATTGTAAATAAATAAAGAAATAAGAATGAAAGAAAAATTTAAATTTTAAATTTTAGCTACATTTCAGTACGTCAACCCAACCAAGGCATTTCTTTGTTCGATAATGTTGCTAATATAAACTGTAGAGTTAGGAGATAAGTAGACAGGAAGTTGTAAGGAAGTTTAAGCCATAAGGTAGAGAGTTCAGGAGACTCCAAATTAGAGACACGAGAACAGACAACATCGTTGCGCACATATTAGCAGCTTCTGTCTTTGGTTGAAAATTGAAGATAGAGACAGAAGGAGGAAACAGATTAGAATTTGCCGTCAAAGCCCTCAAGCACCTGAGTTTCAGTTAAGAACAAGAGATGAAGTTTAGAAGAAGAGAGGTGGTGTTCGACAAGTAGTATATAAATATATATATAATATATATATTATATATATATAAATAATTAAATATATAAAAATATATATAATAAAAAATAAAAAAATAATAATAATAATAATAAATTTTAATAATTAATTAATAATAAATAATATTGAATATAATAAAGTAATTTTAATGATATTAATAAAATTTTAAAAATAAAATATAATAAAATAATTATAAAAATAGAATATAAATAATAATCTTTCGTCACATATTTAAGTCATCTAGGTAATTTACATGTAGAATCGTTTTGGGATCGAATTCTCCACAAACACGTTCAGTTATCTTATCTACTCTTATGCATATAATAATATATATTATATTCAATATATATATATAATATATATATATATATATATATATATATATATATAATATATATTATATATATATATATATATATATATATATATATTATATATATATATATATATATATATATATATATATATATATATATATATATATATATATATATATATATATATATATATATATATATATATATATTATATATATATATGAGGGAGACAAGGAGAGAAGATAAATACATTTATAAATTTTATTAGATTTCCATTTTTTTCGCCTATCTAAGCTTTCTAACCAAAAAAATAAAAAAAAAGCCAAAATTTATGAATGATTCATTAGCAACCTCAAAATAACGAATGCAAATGGTTTTATAACGTGCTTTTCTCCTCTCACAGTCATCAATAAGAAAGAATGTGGAAAGGGCTGCCATATTTCCTTTCTAGGCCTATTCGTCAAACGCTTTAGGGCTATCGGGGATAATGAGTCTCGTATCGGCGAACATTTTGTGCATTGTTGATATGCATCAGGGAGTAATGCCGGTCGATGATGGAAGTAATTTCCATCCATTGTCTCTGTATTGGTTTAATTGATTTAAAATGCCCTTGCATGAGCAAGACAAGGTGGATATATTATATATATATATTATTATAACTAATATATATATATATATAATATATATATATATATATATATATATATATATATATATATATATATATATATATATATATATATATATATATATATATATATATATATATAATATATATATATATATATATATATATATATATATATATATATATATATATATATATATATATATATATATAAGATAGAGAGAGAGAGAGAGAGGATATTTATGAAGGTTATGCAACTATTGCAGCAAAC
>SEYY01011539.1:0-2500 GCA_009176605.1 Armadillidium nasatum | reverse complement strand
GTAACTTGCATTTAAAATTAAAATAAAAAAATGGTTATAAGGTTGTATTTATATTATAGTATTTTTAACATATAGTACACAGTATTTTAAATTCATGATATATATTTAGGTGTAATTAATATTGAATTTGGAAAAAAAAATTTCATATAGTTTAAGAAAATGTTTATATAAAAGTAAGTACCCTTCATTACTCCCATCATTTAAAAAAACGCCCCACATACCGATAAATAATTCATACTTGGAAGGAGTCCTTGGAGAAACCAACTTCTGATATTTCTCGAATTTCTAATTGGGACAAAGAAAACATAGTTGTTTTCAATGCCTCAGAAACTCAGCTCTTTCATCTGTGTACTCGATATAAACTTCCACGAAGATTATATATATATATATATATATATATATATATATATATATTATATATAATATATATATAATAATATATATTATATAATATTATAGTATATATAATATATATATATATTTATCACAGAAAAGTATATTTTAAAATAAAAAAATATATATAATTTTTTTACTATATATATATATTATATATATATAATATATATATATATATATATATATATATATATATTATATATATATATATATATATATATATATATATATATATATTATATTTATAACACCTCTGGTGGTCAAAAGCCAGAGACCTACTAATTTCCACCAGATTGGGAGAAATACCATGAATTTGGTCAAGATATGTCGACGTGTTCCGATACGCTGAGTTTAAAGGTGTGGAAGTTAAATGAAGTTAGGAAAACAGATAAAGGGAGTGTGTTTCAGACTTTACCAGTACAGTACATATACGATTGAGAATAGCGATTAAGTCGATCGAGCACTCGCCTAGCAAGCGAGAGGTCCAAAGTTCGACGCCTGATCGGAATAGGAAATGTGAGCTATTCCCCATTGCTCGTTGCTCGGCGCATTTATGCATAATAAGTACATCAGAGGCGTTATTTACTTGCAGTCGGGCCGTAATACCCTTGGTTCATCCTCGAATGAACCTACTGACATGGCTAATAACGCTTCCTGGGGAAGGATTTTAAATATATATAATATATATGTAATATATATATGTATATATATATAAAATATATATTATTTTTTTTTTTTACAAAACGCCCACTCACGGGCAGAGCCTTTTCAAGGAGGGGGCACACACAAGGAAACTCACACAAACACACACTAACGCACGCACCTATATATATATATATATATATATATATATATATATATATATATATATATATATATATATATATATATATATATATATATATATATATATATATATATATATATATATATATATATATATATTATATATATATATATATATATATATATATATATATATATATATATATATATATATATATATATATATATATATTATATAATATATATATATATATATATATATATATATATATATATATATATATATATATATATATATATATATATATATATATATATATAAGAACTGGCTTCTTTTTTGTTTAATATGTATTAAAAATTAAATTCTTTAGATTCATCCTGTAATTGAACGTCTTTAATTTCCTAATTTTAAAATCATTGATGAATTTCAATAAAATAAAAGAAAAAAAAAGAAAATGTTTTAAATATGATAATATTGCCTCGTCAATTAACAGAAATATTTCTTTCATACAGAAAAGTTGCTGTAGATGAATTTTAAAATAGAAAGTCTGTGATTTTAATATCAGAATCATTTACAAAGTTTTAATTTGTTAGGTGGAATAGTTTCAGTGATTAAGAAAGCTATCGATAACTTAATAATTACCTTAACTACATGAAGGAAAAATGAAATTAAAGATAAAATAAATATTCAAGAGCTTAAATTAATTTATGGAAAAAATTAATGTATTTAAAACCTCCCTCTCTCTCTCTCCCTTCTCTCTCTCTCTCTCTCTATCTATCTATCTATCTATCTATCTATCTATCTATCTATCTATCTATCTATCTATCTATTATATATATATATATATATATATATATATATATATATATATATATATATATATATATATATATATATATATATATATATATATATTATATACATACATATATTCAGGTACTTTATGCATTGTCCAATTAATAATTTACAATATCTTTGAGTAACATGTAGCAATAACCTAAAACAAGATAATGAATCGTTACACTCAATTAAGAAAGGATAACTCGTGTGCATTTGAGACCCAATAATTAATCATAAATCTATTGATCACTTTAAAAACATAGTAAGACCTTTTAATGGTCATATTCTTAAAGCAACGGTTAAATAATTATTATTGAATTAAAAAAAAAAAAGAAATGGAATAATATTATGGTTTGCTGATAGCAATTTATCTTATTAAGTAGAATATATGATTGTGAAATTTATGATATCACAAGGCGGAGAAGAAACTAATTGCGGACGTGTAATTTTTAATGAACGAAATGAAGTTGAATTTTT
>SEYY01011538.1:0-30683 GCA_009176605.1 Armadillidium nasatum | reverse complement strand
CTCTAATATCATGTACTTGAAAATGTATTCTTAATATATTCGTTCGTGTAAAAGTATTTATTTACGTATTTATAAAATGAATCATAAATAAAATATTAAATGAAATTCGTTGTATGATTAGCTTAAAATAATAGTAAGTCTAAGTTTAATCTTCATGAGCCTCATGGAAACACTTAATGTGTCTTCGTTCAAGATAAATGAAATTGAGCTTATTGAAGTACAATGTGACAGTTATTGCTTACAAAAAGCCACTGTGATTGATAGGTGTAAAACTTATCTGTTATAGGAAAATTGCTCTTTCCTTTCCTTATAGTTCAGAATAAGTTTGATGAGCTTAAATTAAGGCAACTTTAAATAAATTTCACAAGAGACCTTTCTGGTCCTTTAAAAAATAATCCATAGGTATTACATGACCATTATATTTTCCAGCGTTACAAACCCATGTTTTAATCTAAGATGTATTGACATTAACAGAGAATAGGAGAAACGGATGGAAGAGGATCTAGATTTGAAAGATGCCCATTTTTATTTCTATGAGGCAACGTTTTTTGACTTTATTTTGAAAATAAAAAATAAATTATTTAAAGATTGTGAAATGTGATACTGTTGTGATCGATGTGTGAGAAAAAAATGAGTCCCTAGTGGTCATCTATTTATAAACTCCTGTATTGAAAATGTGAGAATATATATATATATATATATATATTATATATATATATATATATATATATATATATTATATATATATATATATATATATATATATATATATTAGTGATTCACATGATGCTTGCAAACTTCGACGGATGGAAAGTGTCTTAATTACAATGAAATTATATAGTGCTGTAAACCGCTCCTTTACGTGTCATCTAGGGGACAATTTCTGAATGAAACAAACTCCATACACCAAAGTTTATTACATAGTAGGTATTACTGGCGGTATGCCATTACAACAGGTATTCAAAATACATAACTTGCACCGGCAGACCATATTAGCCTGTAACTGCCAGAGGTTTATAGTATCTCTAAAACGAGTTGCGCCTTGCTCGGTCGTCTGCAGTTAATGTTATGGGTTGGTAATTTCCTTCTCATACACTAACTGCTATTGATGACCCCATAAATAAAGGTCATAAGAATAAAGGCATGAAGTGGTTTGTGATATCAGCGTGAGACTCTATCACGTGGATTCGGCCATGCTTGACACATCAGACATAAGTCATCCCAGTGCTGCCGTTACCACTCTGCAACATTTGACCATCGGTATACGAATGTGGCCATGATAACCTCACCTACCAATTTTTTTTAACACTTTAGTCATGGTGTATGGTGCATGTGTCTTCCTTCATATTTTACGAGCGGCTGATTGCCCTAAAGATTAGAGAGAGCTAGTGAGAAAAGTAGAGTTGAAAAATCTTAAAGCCTTAACTCAACCTTATCGTGCAGAGCAGTGCGTGTGAAACCATCCTAGATATGAGATGCTTAATTCATACAAGGACAAACAATGACCCTGTACAGAGCCAACAACTATTGTTTTGTAGAAAATTTTGACGAGTAGATAGATGGTCAAAGGCATGATTTTAAGGCATTGAGAACAATCATGTTTTTTTTTTTATTCCAACTGGAGATATGAGAAAGTTCGGAAATCAGTTGTCCCAAGGTCACTCTCCTGTCTTCAACTGTTGGCTGTTGAGAGGATCGTCCTTAAAAATGAAAAGAAAAATGAAGGGTGGAGTAAACGTCATGACAGTGTATAGGATATGACCTAACAGATGGAGACATTGATGAAAAAATAGAGCACGTGTTGGTGATGAAAGAAAATCAAGGAACACCATTGTTGATTAACTTAAAGGATGAACAACATTCGTCTACAACAGCCTGCTATAGAAAGACCAGAAAAGAAGTTAGTGAGAAGGTTCAAAAAGAGAGATAGATAACAAAATTGGGAAGTTTACAAATCTTCGAATATGTTAAGTGCCACAACCGAAGAATAGAGGACCAAGAGTCGGATAACAAGGAACGAAGATCGCCTGTCGATGGTATTGTGACTATTCTCATAAATATGTCAAGCGTTTTAATACTTTGTTTTGTTTAAAATTTTGTGTTTAAAATTTTTGGGTCTCTCTGTGTTGTGAGTAAAAACCAATAGATTATTACATTTATATATATATATATATATATATATATATATATATATATATATATATATATATATATATATATATATATATATATATATATATATATATATATATATACTATATAATTCTCTCAATCACATACATTCTATCCCCACCTCCTCCAATACCCCCTCCATCTTACTCAGTCTACTGCAACTCTCCAACTCTCTTCCACACTCATACCTCTCACTTCCAAAATCTCTCTCACCCCATCAATCCATCTTTACTTTGACCATCTCCTTAACTTCGAATCTCACCATTCTACCAACCATTCGATTCTAATTCATTCTACACATATTCCCAAACCATCCTAACACACACTCCTCCGCTCTATCCACTACACCCCTCTCCATCCATCCATCATCTCTCTTATTCTTTTCTTTCTGATTCTATCTACCCACCTAAACACACACACACATATTGCCCTTAGTCCCTTCATTTTAAAAACATTCAATCTTTTTCTCGCCTGAGTATTCATTATATATATATATATATATATATATATATATATATATATTATATATATATATATATATATATATATATATATATATATATATATATATATATATATATATATATATTATATATATATATATATATATATATATATATATATATATATATATAATATATATAATATATATATATATATATATATATATATATATATATATATATATATATATATATATATATATATATATATATATATATATATATATATATATATATATATATATATATATATATATATATATATATATATATATATATATATATATATATATATATATATATATATATTATTTATATTTAATTTTTAATTTATAGACGTTGTGCTGCTTAGTAATTTATAAAATATTTACTGAACAACATTAGTAACAGCAAAGAAACACACAGCATTAGACATTTACAGAACTAATTCTGAACAATAGTATCTTTGAGTACAAAATACATCAACCAGTAACCTCTGAATCGGATATTTCTTATTATTTCCCCTCTTGACTTATATTTGTAAATCTTCAGAAAGCAATAGAATTTTAGTAATGAAAATTAACCTCCCCAAACTCTCTGTAAAAGTGCTATATACTTTAATATATAATCTATATTATAAAGTACATGTGATAGGAAAATTCAATGAAGGTGGAAAATTTCCTTTGTCGTTAAGACTACGAAATTTCAAAAAACAACTCTCGCCTTCCTACGAAGAATTAAAAATATACAAGAACTCCCTCTTCAAACAAGACCCTCCTACACCCTCCATTTACAACTCAATTAAACATCATATTTTTTTCTCTGGAATAGGAAATTGCTTAACAATATTTAATCCAAAAATAGATCAGTTCTTTCTCCTTCTTATTGGCCATTCTTTCTATTATAAGCACTCAGCAATTTAATTGAAAAGTCTGTGTAACAGAAAATACACAAAAATTACTTTTTCAGACTTTTAACAATGATTTAATTAAGAAAACGTGATCAGCATCACGGCTGACAACGAGCGAACGTAGCTATTCTAAGGTATATTTTCATGTACAAAGTCCTCTAAACCAATTAAACAAACACGCCTTAAACGGATATTATTATCCTTATTATTAATCTTTTTTTAATTATTATTAAACTAAGGAAAAATATATTGAAATATAATTGAAAGTGATTATAAATTATTGGGGGAGAAACATTTTTCCTTTTCATAAGTTTGAGTGCTGTAATTACTTTAATAAATTGATTATTAATCCTTATTATAATTATTAAATTGATTATAAGCTTGCCTTAATAGAAATACAGAAATAATGGAACTTTAAGAAAATTAGTACACCGAGCGATTAAATTTTTTAATTAATAGAAATTTGTAAAATCTTCTTAGTCATTTTGTTTTCGTTCTAGGAAAAGTTGCAATTAAGGAACCTCAAGAATTAAGGGGGGATTTTAAAATTGTTTAATTAAATGCTAGAAGTGTGAATGATGAGGAAAGAAAGAAGAGGTCGTTCAAGTTTGCAAAGAAAAAGGATCTGATATATGCTCTTTGATTGAGACTAAGATGAAAGGTAGTGGAAGAGAAGAATGGTTTGGAAGCTACAGTGAACTAGTTTCGGGTATGAGTGAGATAGTACGAGCTATTGAAGGTGTAATGATAATGATAAAAGTTGAATGCTAAGAATGTGTGAAATAAAATATATTTATTAGATAAAAATTAATGTGAGTGAATATGAAGTGATAAATGAAAGTCAGATATTTGTAAGTGTATATGCTACAGTAAATGATAGGGCAGAAGAGGTATGAGAAATGTTTTGAGAAGTTTTTAAACTGAAATGATGGTGTGTTTGTTTGGTGATTCAAATGCAAAGATTGAGATGTAAACAAACGTATGAGAAATAGAATCCCTTTTGGAGTTGAAGGTCAGAATGAAAATGGTGAAAAATTATTGTAATTATGTTTTTTTTTCCATTATTGCCATGTTACTACCACTCACTGACAGGATCCTTTTCAAGGAATTAAGGAACAATAAAAAAAATTCCCAATCCCAAGTCTTGGGTGAGCGTGATGTTAGGTTTCACCCGTCTTTGGATATGGTCGAGTTAAAGGCTAAAAAACTTTTAAACTGTTTCGCTCTTTCTGATTCACTTGACCCTTTATCTTTGCTACGTGACGTTGGTACCTTGTGTCTTTCCTACAGGTACTACAGCGGCAAATGCTCGAGGAAGCTGTCCACTCCTATATCTCGTAGCACAAGGGATGCATTGTTTGCATATAAATTTTGTGTCAACATATGTAACTCCAGGCTTGTCCGCTATGTTGCCTCCTTTCCAGCCACCTCTGCTCTGTGAAACTCTCTCCCATCTTCTGTGTTTCTAGCCGAATTAGACCTCAATTTCTTTAAAGTTCACGTCTGTGCTCACCTAAGAAATTTGCGTTAGATGGGACATGTAGATTTATTTTTTTTTTTATTATTCTCTGCTTCGTTACCCAATTTGTTACCCACTCCTTGAATAGGACTTTGCCCGTGAGCGGTGGTGATGTGTATTATATATAATATATATATATATATATATATATATATATATATATATATATATATATATATATATATATATATATATATATATAATATATATATAATATATATATATATATATATTAATTTCACTCCAGACTTAACCTCTTGCGTACTGTTACATGTACTCTACTGGTAACCTCTGGAATACAATCCCTTTCTCTGTTTTCCCAACATCCTATAATTTGCACACCTTCAAATGCAATGTTGTTGACATGTCGGCCTTTAATCGACCATGATTAAGATATTTTCCCAACTCTGTCGGAAATTTGAAGTCCTCTGACCTTTACCCTCCAGAGATATATATATATATATATATATATATATATATATATATATATATATATATATATATATATATATATATATATATATATATATATATATATATATATATATATATATAATTTATATATTATATAATAAAACTTACTTTTATGTTTGTAATTTAAATAAATTAATAAATAAATAAAAAAAAAAAAAAAAAAAAAAAATTTAAAAATAAATAAATAAAAGGAATAGAGAATGCAAAGATATTGGACACTTTAATAAATTTGAAAATTTTGTTCTTGAAATTAACAGTTTTATTTTTACCGGATATCCGGCAGGATATCAGTACTATCCGGCCGGATAGGTCAGATAATCGGATCTGGCTAATCCTTATATATATTTTCTCAGAGCAAAAGTCAGGCTCCTAAACTGAAGGAAAAGTAGGAATATAGTTTTCGAAGCAATTTATTTTGAACTTACAAAAATAAATAAATAAATAAATAAATAAATAAATAAATAAAAAATAAATAAATAAATAATAAGAAGATTACTGAAAATTGGGTTCAATTAAGAAATTTGTTAATACTTTTTAACCTGTGAGGCTAAGATCCAATGGCAATTAATGTCGAGTCGTCCCAGTATATATATATATATATATATATATATATATATATATATATATATATATATATATATATATATATATATATATATATAATATATATATATATATATATATATATATATATATATATATATATATATATATATATATATATATATATATATATATATATATATATATATATATATATATATATATATATATATATATATTTATATATATATATATATATATATATATATATATATATATATATATATATATATATAAACCTTATTATTATTTATTAATTTTTGATGTCAAATATTATTTGTTGTTAATAAAGTTTTTTATTTTTTGTTGACCAAATCGAAATGAAAATTCTATCAAATAATATTTTTTTTTAAAGAGAAATTCATCATTTTTATTATTATTTTTTTGGGAAAATGATATATCTCTTTACGAATCATTTTAATTTTTTTTTATTTAATCTAATAACTTATTGGATATATATATATCTAATTTAAATATGAAATTTTGAATTAGATTGTTTAATCTTCTTAAATTTGTTATTTTTTATACTTTTCTAATATTATTTTCCTAATTATTATATAGATATATTTTTTTTAAACTTAATGACTTGCTCTTGTATATTCCATCTCATAAATAATAAAAATAAAATAGCTTATGGAAACAAATATAATTTTTTTTATCTCTCACACACATCTACAGCCCTGTTGATCTAAATTGACATGTCAATCATTTAGTTAATTAAGGAAAAATTTTTTTTTTTCCGAATTTAATATATTTTCCAACAAAAGGACAATATATATATATATATATATATATATATATATATATATATATTATATAATATATATAATATATATATATATATATATATATATATATATATATATATATATATATTGTCTAACTTGCTGTTGTACTTCACTAATTTCCCATGGAGTGTGCAGAGCGCATAACCGAGGTAATTCTCTCTGGCATGGAGGCGTATATTCTATATTCTTTCCCTTCTACTAAGCCTAACAAACCTTAGTTTAACTTTACTTATTCTCATACTATTCGCAGCAGGGATGCTGCCTACAGAGATTACCGTCGTCTTCAAACTCCTGAAGCTCATTCAACTCTTATTTCATCCTAGAATCGGGCAAAATCTTCGAGATACCAAAAACTATTTTTTTCTCCGACTCAAATGCAATAATCTTTTTGGTTCCTTTTCCTCTCGCCCTTTCTGGCATTTTGCAAGATGTGTCAACTCTAACTTTGCTTCTTCCTCTTCCCTCCTCTAGTTTCTTCTGATGGCACAACTTCCATTTTACCTACTACTAAAGCTGAACTCTTCGTTCAAACTTTTGTCTCTAACTATACCTTAGACAATTCCGGAGCTATTTCTCCTCCTTCAAACCCTCCAACTCATTTATGCTTAACATTGTAATTTCTTCTAAAGATGTCATTTCTGCTCTCTTGGGCTTAACACTAAGAAGGCATATGGTCCTGATGGTATTCCTCCTGCGGTTCTCAAACCTTGTGCTTCCGAGCTTACTTGTCCACTTAAAAAGTTATTATATATTTTCCTCAATTTTAGAAATCTTATTTTACTTTTTAAAACTACTTTGTGGTCTGAAGTAGAAAATTTCTTCCATTGAGGAAAATTTGGAAGAAAATATGTTAGTCACAAAAGTGACCCTCGCTGATGAAGTGAAACTTGTTCATTGTAATAAATTTTGATTCTCTGTGTAGATTCCGAAAGAGAAAAGTTTTGAAATTCAAGCTTTGTGTCAGACTCTATCGGAGATTTTCGATAAGTCTAACACCACAGCAAAAGATTCACCGAAACCCCGAAGAGCGAAAGACCAAGAGTCAGAAAGAAGGGAAAGAAAATCAAAAGTAGAGCTTTCTTTACGAAAGTCAAACTGGCGACCAGAGATAAGATTAAAAGAATTAAGGAGTTTGCAGATCTTCCTGTTAAAGATAGATTCGAAAACTTTAGAATAACCGGAGGTTAAAAAATAGTCATAGGGTTGAGAGAGGTACCCCTCTTCGGCCCTGGCTGAATATGCTCACGTTTTCCAGCAAGAAGAGAAGATCGAAGTGGAGAGGCAGAGACAAAAAAGTATATATATATATATATATATATATATATATATATATATATATATATATATATATATATATATATATATATATATATATATATATATATATATATATATATATATATATATATATATATATATATATATATATATATATATATATATATATATATATATATATATATATATATATATATATATATATATATATATATATATATATATATATATATATATATATATATATATATATATATATATAGATAGATAGATAGATAGATAGATAGATAGAAAGATAAGTATTATTTAAATGCAATGTGTACGTAAATGTGCTTCAAATTCTCTAATATCATGTACTTGAAAATGTATTCTTAATATATTCGTTCGTATAAAAGTATTTACTTACGTATTAATAAAATGAATCATAAATAAAATATTAAATGAAATTCGTTGTAATATTAGCTTAAAATAATAGTAAGTATAAATTCAATCTTCATGAGCCTCATGAAAACACTTGGTTTTCATTCGTTCAAGATATATAAAATTGAACTCATTGAAGTACAATGTGAGAGTTATTGCTTACAAAAAACTTACTGTGATTGATAGAAAAGATAAACATATCTGTCATAGGAAATTACTCCTTCCTTTCCTTATAGTTCAAATTAAGTTTGATGAGCTTAAAATAAAGCAACTTTAAATATATTTCACAAAAGACCTTGCTGGTCCTTTAAAAATAATCCAGAGCACAGTCCGTAGTAGTAGATAACATCAGTCAACAAGGGGTAAAAGTTGGTTCCGAACTGTATTACTTCCCTGGTGAATTTTTGACATCGATAAAGACAGATATCGTTTCGAAAATTGGATCCTTGTTTAAGAAATGAGAAAAACACCTCGAAAGTAGGAGAAAGAGTGGAGTTTCTTGTCATTATTGGGCAAGGGGGTGATCAAAAATATGTTTTAGAAGGCAACTTGCGCTAAAAAACCACACATAAAAATTTTCGAAAAATATTTTTTTCCCTCTAGAAACGTACTTTTTGAGACCAAAAAAGAAAAAAAAAGAAAAAAAAAAAAAAAAAAAACGTCAGAAATCGAGTTTTTTTTTTTTTTTTTTTTTTTTTTTTTTTTTTTTAAGGCGTTGAAATACGTAGACCTTGCAAATTTCAGGGTAATCTGTCGAAAATTAATTTTTTTTTGAAATTTGACCCTCCCCTCCAGTTTTTTTTCTCAGGGCCGAGTCTCTAGACACGTAATTTTTGAGACCAAGTTCCTTAAGAAAGTCGTTCTCCGGTGTTATCGCTCTGGGCCAAGTCACTGACAAAGTACTTTTCGTACTTTCTTCCAGGCCCCAAAAGCCACTGTCTACTCTTCCAATATTAGCGATGAAATGAGGTAAAGAGATATATATATATATATATATATATATATATATATATATATATATATATATATATATATATATATATATATATATATATATATATATATATATATATATATATATATATATATATATATATATATATATATTAGCGTCAACTTTTCTTGAATGAAGGGGAGGGTCCAATTTCATGAAAAGGGTTGTTAGTCTTTGAACGATTTTATGAAATTTGCAGGATATATGCATTTTTACGCGCTGAAAAACTCGATTTCAGACGTTTTCTGTATCCATAAAGGTTTGAAACTTATTTGGACCTTTTCCTCTCCAAAAAAAATGAATAGCGAGGCCAAACCACTGGTAAAAATAAAATGAAGATTTAAGTGTATATTCTCAACCCCAGTTGCAAAAAACACTGAGATACAATTTTTGATATATGCTTCAGAAAAAATGTTATATGCACTTGAATTTTTTTTTTTTTAAAAAATAAAAATTGAGAAAATTTACCCTTCCGGACAAAAAAAAAAAAAAAAAAAGAAAACTGCACATTAGATGTTTTTTTTTTTTTTTTTTTTTTTTTTTTTGGAAAGTGTTTAGAAGAGGTAAATTGCCAGAACTTTCTCTCAATACATTATTCAATGCTATTTGTTCTCTTCGAGAAATAGCCTCTCAAATTTTGGAAATTTTGAAATTCTTTAAAAATTGGCCAAATTTGAGGGGCTATATCTCGAAAAGAACAAATAGCATTGAATAAAGTATTCAGAAAAATTTGTATCATTGTCCTTCCTCTATGCATTCACCAAAAATGAGAGAAAGTTGTAGTTGTAGATTTTTTTTATAAAATTTTTTTGCAAGAAAGGATAAAGTTTTCAAAAATTTCAAATTTTTTTTCGGACAGTTGGTTAGAAAAGGGCATATAACTTTTTTCTGTAAAAAAGATAACAGAACTCTGTTAACAGGCTTTTGTTCCTAATACATTTTTAAATATACACTTAAATTTTCAGGTTCATTTCGACCAGGTGGTTTGGCCCCCCCATCCACTTAAAAAAGGGGGAAAAAATATAAACTTTTTAGCAATTATTGACACAAAAAAAAACCGTCAGAAATCGTTTTTTTTCTTAGCGCGTTGAAATGCGAAAACCCTGCATATTTCAGGGTAATCTTTTGAAAATTATTATTTCTTTTAAAATTGAACTCTCCCTTGAAATAACTCGTGCTCTCCTGTGGTACCTGCTTATATTTCATAGTTTGTGTGTGGGTGTGAGAGAGAATAATGATTGGCCCGTTGCCCTGTGTCCGAGTGCAGTCAAAGGAGTCCTTTGAGGTTGTCTGCATGACAGGTTATTCATGAGCATTCTCTCTGAGGTTTCCTTTTGAACTGTCCGGTAAAGAGGTAACTCACAATCTTATCAGCTTAGAGGTTAGGGTTCGATTTCTCGTTTAACAGACTTAAAAAGTTTGTATATATTAACTCTACGGGCCATGTAGTTTTATTACCTGCTTATATTTTATAGTCTGTGAAAAAGAGAGAGGATAGTAACTGGGATAGCAATAGGGTTCGATTCCTAGTATATCAGACGTAAAAAGTTGATATATATATATATATATATATATATATATATATATATATATATATATATATATATATATATATATATATATATATATATATATATATATACTTACAAAGTAACTAAAAGGTAAAAGTCAACGTTGGTTGATGTTACAACCATAATGACAGGGAAAATTTAAATGTGACTACACAAGAGGGATAAGGGAGAAATGGGAGGAGGTTAGGGGGAGTGAGGAGGAAGGGGAGAAGAAGTAGTGGAGTAAACTGAAGGGAGCCTTATTGGAGGTTGCGAGAAGTGTGTGTGTGGGGTGAAGAAAATAGGCAATGGTAGAAGAAAGGGGAGTGAGTGGTAGAATGAAGATTTGGGGAATATGGCCAAAAGGAAAATGGAGGTCTTTTGCAAGTATTTGGACACAAAGGAGTATATGGATTGGCAGGGATATAGGTATAGGTGTAAGGAGGTAAAGAGGACGAAAAGGAGAGTGGGGAAGAAAGTTGGCAGAGAATTTTAAGGAAGGAGGTAAATAAAGCGAGGAGAGAGATTGAGGAGCTGGGAGAGGGAGTTATGAGGGAAGATGATGATGTGATACAAGCAGAAAGAGAGGTGGGGAGAGGTTTAAGAGACACTTAGTGATATGTTGGCAGGGGTGGGAGGCCTGGGAGCAGTGAGAAATTATAAAGAGATGCTATTAGAAGAAGAGGGGAGTATTAGTAGAGAGGAAATAGAAATAGCAGTGGGAAAGGTGAAGAATTCAAAGTCGGCAGGAATGGATGGCATATATGTAGAGATGATAAGGGTGGGAGTGGGAAAAAGGGTTGAGTGGTTGGTTAGAATGCTTAATGTGTGTTGAGGAGAATGAAAAATGCCTCAGGAGTGGCAAGATGCTTGCATAGAGCCGATATAAAGAGAAAATGGATAAGATGGTGTGTAGTAATTATAGGAGGATAAATTTGTTGAATACCAAAGATTGAGTAGGGAAAATTTATGGGAGAGTTTTAGCATCGAAAGTGAAAGAATTGATAAACGAGAGAGAGAGAGAGAGAGAATGAGGGTGGAACAGGGAGGTTTTAAAGAGGGTATGGGATATGAGCATCAGGTGTTTGCGCTGAGAATGATTGGTGAGAAATTGCTTGAGAAAGATATAGTGGGGTATGTATGGTTTTAGGATTTGGAGAAGGCGCATTCTAGAGTTTGTAGGAAGGAAGTGTTTGAGGTACCATGAAAAGGGGGAGTAAGAAGTAGATTATTGAATGGAATTAAATCATTTTATGAGGACTGTAGAGCGAGGGTGAAGGTGAGGGTGAGGGTGAGGGTGAGAAGATAACTGACGGAATTGTTTAACGAGGGAGTGGAACTGAGGCCGGGTGTGTTATGTCGTCGTCGTTGTTCAGCTTGGTAATGGATGTTGTGGTTAGGGGAATGGAGAGGGAAGGGAAGGGTGCTAGGTTGAGAAGTGGAGAGATGTCACCTCATCATTATCATTACGTGTTCGGTACACTTCTCAATGATAGTTAAATATCTTGTTGTTTGATGATGCTGTGTTAGTTGCGGAATCTGGGGAGAAGTTGAGAATGTTGGTGCAAGAGTTTGTGAGGAAATGTAAGTCTAAGAGATTGAGAGTAAACCCAGCAAAGTATAATGTGATGAGGATTGAGGGCAGGAATGAGGCAGTAAGAGGGGAGGAATGGAGGAGGGGTCGAGGTAGGGAGAGAGAAATTTAAGGATTTAGAAGTGTTTAAATATTTGGGAATGATTGTAGAGGGAAAAGGGAGGATGGAAGGGGAAATAAAGAATAGAGTGATGGGGGAGGGGGTTGAGGGAGGTATGGAGGAAGGGGAGAATACCGAAGGAAATAAAGGCAAAATGTTTGACAGTATGTGTCTACCATCTGTAATGTATGGGTGTGAAACATGGATGATGAATGCTCAGATGAGGAAAAGATTACAAGTTTTCGAGATGAAAGGATTGAGGGCTATATGGGTTAAGGAGAGTAGATAGAAACAGAAACGAATCAGTATGGGAGATGTGTTGAAGGAGGAGGTGAATATTGGGTAGAGTTGAAGAGATGTATTAAGGTAGTTTGGGCATATGTGTAGAATGGATGAATATACAATAGTGAGTAGAGTGATGAGATCTGAGGTAGAGGGAGAAAGGGAGAGGGGAACGCCGAGGTGGAGGTGGATGAATTGGTTGAGAGAGAGATTTTGGGGGGAAGAGGTTTGAATGTGAGCGAAGGTAGGAGAGTGGAGAAGACAGAGTGAGATGGAGTGCAGTGGTGATGGGTGGAGGGAGATGAAGTGTGGATGTGTGCGTGTGTGTGTGTGTGTGTGAGCGAACTGTGAGGGACACCACCCACGAGAGTGGGAAAGGTGAAAAGTAAAATATAAATATTATATATATATATATATATATATATATATATATATATATATATATATATATATATATATATATATATATATATATATATATATATATATATATATATATATATATATATATATATATATATATATATATATATATATATATATATATATATATATATATATATATATATATATATATATATATATATATATAATCACGATCATGAAATCATTGAAAATATTGAGGTAATTTTGTAAATAAAAAGTTATCAGGCTTCTAGAAGCTGAGAATTAAAAAATAACCTCCAGTAATTGCTGAAGTGGATTTCTCAGAGTTTCTCTTTAATTTTTTTAAAATTTATTTTTACTAGTCTAACCTAAACCAACCTAACTTAACCTAACCTAATATAACCTAACCTAACCTTATGGTTATGAAATATATTTAATAATCGAAATATCGCTGTAATATAGAAGGGTTGTGACAAATAAACGGCAACAATATCGCTATTAATTTGTGGCATAAAAATCATGAAATAAAAACACAAATCTCAGGAACTTGAAATAATCTATATAATACATATATATATATATATATATATATATATATATATATATATATATATATATATATATATATATATATATATATATATATATATATATATATATATATATATATATATATATATATATATATATATATATATATATATATATATATATATATATATATATATATATATATATATATATATATATATATATATATATATATATATATATATATATATATATATATATATATATATATATATATATATATTAAACCATTCATTCGAAAATTGGAATACTTAGAGCATATAATTTCATAGATTAGTTTCAAATTTATGTTCTCCCAACAAATATTTGTCTTACTCATCTTTACTATAATTTAAGAACTGTATAAAATGATATTTAGGAAGAGCTGAGCACAAAAACTCTCAGAAAGGGTACGACCATTCACGGAGACGAGGAAAATATTTCAAAGCTGAAGTCAATTAAGAAATTTGAAAAAAATGAGAAAAAACTCTACGGGATTTACTTCTTTTCTTTTATTATTTCTTCTCGTTATCGTTTGTCATCACAAAAGTACGTCGAGTTTAGCCTCACAACGAGCGCAGAATTTTGTTAAGGTATTCACACACACACACACACACACATATATATATATATATATATATATATATATATATATATATATATATATATATATATATATATATATATATATATATATATATATATATATATATATATATATATATATATATATATATATATATATATAGATCTTTGCAACATTTCCCAATTTCCCCAATTGTCCCTCAAAGCTTGTCAAGAATTCGAATATTAGAATCTTGAAGTTGGTGTGCAGTTTCATGCATGACAGACAATAAATGCTCGGGATACACCAAATTGGGTTCGTATATATATATATATATATATATATATATATATATATATATATATATATATATATATATATATATATATATATATATATATATATATATATATATATATATATATATATATATATATATATATATATATATATATATATAGAGAGAGAGAGAGAGAGAGAGAGAGAGAGAGAGAGAGATTGGAGAATTCAAATTTTATTAATGAGAACAAATATGAATCTTTCTGAAGGGTACAAGTACTTGGTTCCTAATACTTGTACTTAGGTACAAATTCTTGAATACTTGTATTTATACTTGAGGTTTCAGAATTCAAAAGTACTTTTTATTGGAAAAATAAAGTACTTTTAAGTACATTTAATTACAAGTTAAATTCTAATAGTAGACATCCTAATATATATAATTTGTGCTTAAAAAAAATAAAACAAAGGTATGAATATCACTTTTATTATTATTAATGATTATTATTATTATTATTATTATTAATGACTATTATTATTATAATTAATATTATTAACGATTATTATTACTTTTATTGTAATTATTATCACTGATTCTTATTGTTAAAATTATTAATATTATTTTTATTATTAATGATTATTAATATTTTTTTTGTTATTATTATCAATGATTATTATTTTTATAATTATCATTAACGATTATTATAATTTTTGTTTTTATTATTAGTGATTATTATTATTAATGAATATTATTCTTAATTATCATTATTATCCTTACTGATTATTATTATTAATGATAAATGATTATTAAATATTTTATTTTTATTATTAAATTATTTTATTATTATTATTATTATTATTTTATTAAATATCATTCTTATTAAATTATCATTTATTATCTATTATTTATTTTTATTATTATTAATTTAGAACCATGTTCAGCAAAAAACAAAATTACTTTGTCTTGTGAGAATGCTTCAGTCAAATTTTTTTTAATATTTAGTCAATAAATTTTAAAAATGGATCCATTAGGGTGAGAAAGAGAAAACCTCTAACTCTATTCCATCAATTAGGTTTTCTCTAGCAGGTTGAATAGAGATTAGAGGGAGAATCAGCGAAAAGAGAAGATGTTTTAACATCCAAGTGTACTAATAGAGAGGAAGATTAAGAAAAAATTAGAAATGAACTTCTTAATATGAGAGGCATATCAGAGAGAAAGGGAGAGGGAGAGGGAGAGAATGAAAGAGAGAGAACAGAATAATTGGGAGAAAAAGGGAGAGAGAATGAGAGAGAGAGAACAGAATAATTGGTAGAAAAAGGGAGAGAGAAGGAGAGAGAGAGTAATTGGCAGAGAAAGAGAGAGGGAGAGAAAGAGAGAAATAGAGAGAGGAGAGAGTAATTGGAAGAAAAGGCTAGAGAGAAAGAGAGAGGGGAGAGGGAGTGAGAGATAGTGAAAGAGAGAGAAAAGGAGAATGGGAGGGAAAGAGAGAGGAAGATAGGGATTTGCTCAATGTCTACTCAACCCCTTTTTTATATTTCATAGATGACGGCTGCTTATTCCACACAGTAAGCATAAAACCGCTTCAAAGCAATCACATTGGTAGCATTGAAGTTTATGCCAAAGCGATGCGCAGAGATGGAGATGTTTTGAGAAACTTGATCTTACAAAACGCTGCTTCCGACCCTCGATATAGGGAACCGGGTATTCTGGTAAGTTTAATATAAATTCTTATCTGAATATACTCTCACTGCAAAATTAGAATTAAAATTAAAAACTAAACATGATTTCAGATTATGCTATTACTATTACCACTTATGTTGCTATTTTTAACATATATATATATATATATATATATATATATATATATATATATATATATATATATATATATATATATATATATATATATATATATATATATATATATATATATATATTCACATGACTCCATCATCTTCTCAACCAGTCAGATGATTCACAAATGCAAATAACTATATATGTGAGTGTATGAATTTATGTAATGGCTAAGGTTATTAGTGAAAGAAAATCAAATTGATAACAAAGTTTTCCTTGTTTTATGTATTAGAATAGGAAAATGTTATTTCATTTATGTATCTAAATATGTTTCCTTTGCATATGTTACAGAGTAAGACCAGGTTTTTGAAGAAATATAATTAACATGTTATGAATAGTAATGCAGGAAGTTATGTAATTATGATAATTTATCTTATATATAATCTTCTTACACATCCTTTAGTTCTGTGAATAATAAACTAACAACCATCTCTATGAAAAACCACCCAAGACGTTCAGAGTATCATGTATGAGTTAGAAAATAACTAGAATTTATATGAATAATAAAAATATGTATATGCAAATTAGACTTAAAATATAGAATATTTCATTCGTTTTAAGGTTATGAATGATGAAAAAATACAGAGTATGCACCGTAATGATCACATCAGCAGTTAGTTCCTTATAAAATGTCTTAGAGATATTATGTTTAGATTTTATTCATGCCTTAAAGGTTTGACCATGTATGATGTATTAAAGTATATGTTGAAGAGTATAGGATATAAATGTATACAAAGTTAAAGGGATTAAGACGTGACTTTTTGTCATATTAAAGTATTAAAGTTAGATGAAGTGAGGATGCTTAAGGAATATGTTGAAGAGCGTGTGGGGAAAATAAAAATATAAATTCTGAATATTATACACTAAAGAGCTTAGTGCATATCTCTGGTCATGTCATATAATAATGAGTTAGAGAGATGTCAGCATGTTTTTGAGCATGCCTTAGTGATAACATGTTTACTGAGCTATTGTGAATTATGATATAAGTTAGAAGATTTAGATAAAAGATGCATGTAACTTCCTAGGAATTGAATGTTATAGAGTTGATGACATGTAATTGGTCGTGTCGAAGTGCTAAAAGTAAGGTAGTATATGGAGATTAAGGTATAGTGTCGTAGCCTAATAACTCTATTTTATAGAGTCCTCTGTTAAGCTTAAATAATTTTAGTTACGTTTTTTTCAAGTTATCAAGAGAGTTAGTAAGAGCAGGAGAGTTGATGAGACGAAATGCCCTAGACTCCAACTTCTCTAGGAGAGCTGTATGTATACATATGGGAAGCTGTGAGGAGTTGGAATTATACTTTTTACATAAGGTGACCTTAGTTCAAAATTTCAACTTCCAGTATGATTACATTATACATAAGAATTACAAGGCCATCAAACTCACTGCAATAGTCAACAATTTATTAATTATATTCAGAAATATTAATTAAGATACTATATTATTTTAAACCACTCAGATAATAAGGCACAGCAATACAAATACCAATTACACTCTAGGTATCAAAACAGGTATATACAAAAGCGGTTCCAGCCCGGACAATGATTTCAAATTCCTCTAACCGGAAAAAACATCTCAGAACCATTGTTGCCATTTAACCTAGTTTCCAAATAATATTCAATTTATGAAATCTATTAAAATACATTTACAATAAAATAAAACAAATTTAGTTATAAGGAATCTAGAGATGAGTTCATCTCATATATATATATATATATATATATATATATATATATATATATATATATATATATATATATATATATATATATATATATATATATATATATATATATATATATATATATATATATATATATATATATATTATAATATATATATAGTGGCTCCGTAGCTCAGTCGATCGAGCACTCGTTATGGCAAACGAGAGGTCCAGGGTTCGAGGCCTGGCCAGAGCGAGAAATGTGAGCGGTTTCTCCTTGCACTGAGCTCCGAATGACTTAGTCGTTAAACGAGTACATCAGTGGAGTGCCCTTGCCACTGATGGGAATAATCTCCGGCATCCGCGATAGGCCTGGCCCAACCAGCGGTACCGCCGTGGGCCCGTGAAACCCTAGGATCTTCCTCGAAAGATCCAACTGACAGGACGATAGTCCTTCCTGGGGGATGAAGATTATTATTTATTATTATATAGATTATATATATATATATATATATATATATATATATATATATATATATATATATATATATATATATATATATATATATATATATATATAATATAAGTAGTATATGTAGCGATATTGACGGGTGCCAGATTTAGCTACTTTTCGAAAATCTGGCAACCTAAGCCAAAACGGGATTTTGATTTGCAATGCAAATCACTCCGTTAAAATTGACCTCACGCTCTTTCCTGATACCATTCGGGGGTTCAACCCATGGAATTGGCCTCAAGTCTGGGGAAGGGGCTCCCGCGCGGGGGCCCCGTGAACCCTCCCAAAATGGTATCAGGAAGTTGCCTGAGTTTGCAAAATCACTGCGTTCATCTCACTCTCTTTCCTTACTACTTATATTTATTTATATATATATATATATATATATATATATATATATATATATATATATATATATATATATATATATATATATATATATATATATATATATATATATATATATATATATATATATATATATATATATATATATATTAAGTTACGCAGTGTGGGCGATACGTCCGTCAACTGCCGTATCGCTCGCACATTTATATTATATATATATATATATATATATATATATATATATATATATATATATATATATATATATATATATATATATATATATATGAAAGACTAAAGATGCATATTGCCCAATCAGTTCTCACTGACATTTGGTGTTATGAAGACTGGGACGTATACATTAACCATCGACATGAAGCAAGAGTTACAACATAAAAGAAGTTATCATCGTCTTTTTGCAGCCGTTATACAATTCATTTTAGCATTCACGTAAATATTATTTTATTTTTTTAATTATAAATTGATTCTGAATGTTGTTAAATCTTAAAGGAATGAGGTAATATATGATTAATTGCAATACTAACAATAATAAATACTGTAATATATACATATATATATATATATATATATATATATATATATATATATATATATATATATATATATATATATATATATATATATATATATATATATATATATATATATATATATATATATATATATATATATATATATATATATATATATATATATATATATATATATATATATATATATATATATATATATATATATATATATATATATAACAGATTGGTAGCAAAGGTACAACAGAAGATCCTCTGTTTCTTGAAGAAGTAAATGTTCCTAATCACCCAAGAGATGGAAATCGGTATTCTTTCAAAGGAAACAAGAGTGGACAATACCTCACTATTAAAGCAAATTCAGGAGACAGAGAGAAGTTTTGCGCCTCCTTCAATTGAAGCCTACGAATAAATAAATATAAATAAATATATATAATATATATATATATATATATATATATATATATATATATATATATATATATATATATATATATATATATATATATATATATATATATATATATATATATATATATATATATATATATATATATAGATATAGATAGATAGATAGATAGATAGATAGATAGGTGTTATTTAAGTGCAATGTATACGTAAATGTGCTTCAAATTCTCTAATATCATGTACTTGAAAATGTATTCTTAATATATTCGTTCGTATAAAAGTATTTATTTACGTATTAATAAAATGAATCATAAATAAAATATTAAATGAAATTCGTTGTATGATTAGCATAAAATAATAGTAATATGAGTTTAATCTTCATGAGCCTCATGAAAACACTTAATGTGTCTTCAAGATAAATGAAATTGAGCTTATTGAAGTACAATGTGACAGTTATTGCTTACAAAAAGCCACTGTGATTGATAGGATGTAAAACTTATCTGTTATAGGAAATTGCTCTTTCCTTTCCTTATAGTTCAGAATAAATTTGATGAGCTTAAATTAAGGCAACTTTAAATAAATTTCACAAGAGACCTTTCTGGTCCTTTAAAAAATAATCCATAGGTATTACATGACCATTATATTTGCCAGCGTTACAAACCTATGTTTTAATCTAAGATGTATTGACATTAACAGAGAATAGGAGAAACGGATGGAAGAGGGTCTATATTTGGAAGATGCCCATTTTTCATTTCTATGAGGCAACGTTTCTTTGACTTTATTTTAAAAGTAAATTATTTAAAGATTGTGAAATGTGATGCTGTTTGAGCGATGTGTGAGAAAAAAATGAGTCCCTAGTGGTCATCTATTTATAAACTCCTGTATTGGAAAAATGTGAGATATATATATATATATATATATATATATATATATATATATATATATATATATATATATATATATATATATATATATATATATATATATATATATTAGAGTGATTCACATTGATGCTTGCAAACTTCGACGGATGGAAAGTGTCTTAATTACAATGAAATTATATAGTGCTGTAAACCGCTCCTTTACGTGTCATCTAGGGGACAATTTCTGAATGAAACAAACTCCATACACCATAATTTATTACATAGTAGGTATTACTGGCGTTATGCCATTACAACAGGTATTCAAAATACATAACTTGCACCGGCAGACCGTTACTAGCCTGTAAATGACGGAGGTCTATAGTATCTCTAAAACGAGTTGCGCCTTGCTCGGTCCTCTGCAGTTAATGTTATGGGTTGATAATTTCCTTCTCATACACTAACTGCTATAGATGACCCCATAAATAAAGGTCATAAGAATAAAGGCATGAAGCGGTTTGTTATATCAGCGTGAGACTCTATCACGTGGATTCGGCCATGCTTGACACATCAGACATAAGTCATCCCAGTGCTGCCGTTATCACTCTGCAACATTTGACCATCGGTATACGAATGTGCCATGATAACCTCACCTACCAATTTTTTTAACACTTTAGTCATGGTGTATGGTGCATGTGTCTTCCTTCATATTTTACGAGCGGCTGATTGCCCTAAAGATTAGAGAGAGCTAGTGAGAAAAGTAGAGTTGAAAAATCTTAAAGCCTTAACCCAACCTTATCGTGAAGAGCAGTGTGTGTGAAACCATCCTAGATATGAGATGCTTAATCCATACAAGGACAAACAATGACCCTGTACAGAGCCAACAACTATTGTTTTGTAGAAAATTTTGACGAGTAGATAGATGGTCAAAGGCAAGATTTTAAGGCATTGAGAACAATCATGTTTTTTTTTATTCCAACTGGAGATATGAGAAAGTTCGGAAATCAGTTGTCCCAAGGTCACTCTCCTGTCTTCAACTGTTGGCTGTTGAGAGGATCGTCCTTAAAAATGAAAAGAAAAATGAAGGGTGGAGTAAACGTCATGGCAGTGTATAGGATATGACCTAACAGATAGGAGACATTGATGAAAAAATAGAGCACGTGTTGGTGATGAAAGAAAATATCAAGGAACACCATTGTTGATTAACTTAAAGGATGAACAACATTCGTCTACAACAGCCTGCTATAGAAAGACCAGAAAGGAAGTAAGTGAGAAGGTTCAAAAAGAGAGATAGATAACAAAATTTGGAAATTTACAAATCTTCGAAAATGTTAAGTGCTACAACCGAAGAATAGAGGACCAAGAGTCGGATAACAAGGAACGAAGATCGCCTGTCGATGGTATTGTGACTATTCTCATAAATATGTCAAGCGTTTTAATACTTTGTTTTGTTTAAAATTTTGTGTTTAAAATTTTTGGGTCTCTCTGTGTTGTGAGTAAAAACCAATAGATTATTACTATATATATATATATATATATATATATATATATATATATATATATATATATATATATATATATATATATATATATATATATATATATATATATATATATATATATATATAAAATTCTCTCACTCACATACATTCTATCCCCACCTCCACCAATACCCCCTCAATCTTACTCAGTCTACTGCAACTCTCCAACTCTCTTCCACACTCATACCTCTCACTTCCAAAATCTCTCTCACCCCATCAATCCATCTTTACTTTGACCATCTCCTTAACTTCGAATCTCACCATTCTACCAACCATTCGATTCTAATTCATTCTACACATATTCCCAAACCATCCTAACACACACTCCTCCGCTCTATCCACTATTCCCCTCCTCCATCCATGCATCTCTCTTATTCTTTTCTTTCTGATTCTATCTACCCACCTAAACACACACACACATATTGCCCTTAGTCCCTTCATTTTAAAAACATTCAATCTTTTTCTCGCCTGAGTATTCATGTATATATATATATATATATATATATATATATATATATATATATATATATATATATATATATATATATATATATATATATATATATATATATATATATATATATATATATATATATATATATATATATATATATATATATATATATATATATATATATATATATATATATATATATATATATATATATATATATATATATATATATATATATATATATATATATATATATATATATATATATATATATATATATATATATATATATATATATATATATATATATATATATATATATATATATATATATATATATATATATATATATATATATATATATATATATATTTATATTAATTTTGAAATTTATAGACGTTGTGCTGCTTAGTAATTTATAAAATATTTACTGAACAACATTAGTAACAGCAAAGAAACACACAGCATTAGACATTTACAGAACTAATTCTGAACAATAGTATCTTTGAGTACAAAATACATCAACCAGTAACCTCTGAATCGGATATTTCTTATTATTTCCCCTCTTGACTTATATTTGTAAATCTTCAGAAAGCAATAGAATTTTAGTAATGAAAATTAACCTCCCCAAACTCTCTGTAAAAGTGCTATATACTTTAATATATAATCTATATTATAAAGTACATGTGATAGGAAAATTCAATGAAGGTGGAAAATTTCCTTTGTCGTTAAGACTACGAAATTTCAAAAAACAACTCTCGCCTTCCTACGAAGAATTAAAAATATACAAGAACTCCCTCTTCAAACAAGACCCTCCTACACCCTCCATTTACAACTCAATTAAACATCATATTTTTTTCTCTGGAATAGGAAATTGCTTAACAATATTTAATCCAAAAATAGATCAGTTCTTTCTCCTTCTTATTGGCCATTCTTTCTATTATAAGCACTCAGCAATTTAATTGAAAAGTCTGTGTAACAGAAAATACACAAAAATTACTTTTTCAGACTTTTAACAATGATTTAATTAAGAAAACGTGATCAGCATCACGGCTGACAACGAGCGAACGTAGCTATTCTAAGGTATATTTTCATGTACAAAGTCCTCTAAACCAATTAAACAAACACGCCTTAAACGGATATTATTATCCTTATTATTATCTTTTTAATTATTATTAAACTAAGGAAAAATATATTGAAATATAATTGAAAGTGATTATAAATTATTGGGGGAGAAACATTTTTCCTTTTCATAAGTTTGAGTGCTGTAATTACTTTAATAAATTGATTATTAATCCTTATTATAATTATTAAATTGATTATAAGCTTGCCTTAATAGAAATACAGAAATAATGGAACTTTAAGAAAATTAGTACACCGAGCGATTAAATTTTTTAATTAATAGAAATTTGTAAAATCTTCTTAGTCATTTTGTTTTCGTTCTAGGAAAAGTTGCAATTAAGGAACCTCAAGAATTAAGGGGGGATTTTAAAATTGTTTAATTAAATGCTAGAAGTGTGAATGATGAGGAAAGAAAGAAGAGGTCGTTCAAGTTTGCAAAGAAAAAGGATCTGATATATGCTCTTTGATTGAGACTAAGATGAAAGGTAGTGGAAGAGAAGAATGGTTTGGAAGCTACAGTGAACTAGTTTCGGGTATGAGTGAGATAGTACGAGCTATTGAAGGTGTAATGATAATGATAAAAGTTGAATGCTAAGAATGTGTGAAATAAAATATATTTATTAGATAAAAATTAATGTGAGTGAATATGAAGTGATAAATGAAAGTCAGATATTTGTAAGTGTATATGCTACAGTAAATGATAGGGCAGAAGAGGTATGAGAAATGTTTTGAGAAGTTTTTAAACTGAAATGATGGTGTGTTTGTTTGGTGATTCAAATGCAAAGATTGAGATGTAAACAAACGTATGAGAAATAGAATCCCTTTTGGAGTTGAAGGTCAGAATGAAAATGGTGAAAAATTATTGTAATTATGTTTTTTTTTCCATTATTGCCATGTTACTACCACTCACTGACAGGATCCTTTTCAAGGAATTAAGGAACAATAAAAAAAATTCCCAATCCCAAGTCTTGGGTGAGCGTGATGTTAGGTTTCACCCGTCTTTGGATATGGTCGAGTTAAAGGCTAAAAAGACTTTATAAACTGTTTCGCTCTTTCTGATTCACTTGACCCTTTATCTTTGCTACGTGACGTTGGTACCTTGTGTCTTTCCTACAGGTACTACAGCGGCAAATGCTCGAGGAAGCTGTCCACTCCTATATCTCGTAGCACAAGGGGTGCATTGTTTGCATATAAATTTTGTGTCAACATAGGTAACTCCAGGCTTGTCCGCTATGTTGCCTCCTTTCCAGCCACCTCTGTTCTGTGAAACTCTCTCCCATCTTCTGTGTTTCTAGCCGAATTAGATCTCAATTTCTTTAAAGTCCACGTCTGTGCTCACCTAAGAAATTTTGCGTTAGATGGGACATGTAGATTTATTTATTTTTTTTATTATTCTCTGCTTCGTTACCCAATTTGTTACCCACTCCTTGAATAGGACTTTGCCCGTGAGCGGTGGTGATGTGCATATATATATATATATATATATATATATATATATATATATATATATATATATATATATATATATATATATATATATATATATATATATATATATATATATATATATATATATATATAATTTCACTCCAGACTTAACCTCTTGCGTACTGTTACATGTACTCTACTGGTAACCTCTGGAATACAATCCCTTTCTCTGTTTTCCCAACATCCTATAATTTGCACCCTTCAAATGCAATGTATGTTGACATGTCGGCCTTTAATCGACCATGATTAAGATATTTCCCAACTCTGTCGGAAATTTGAAGTCCTCTGACCTTTACCCTCCAGAGGGATATATATATATATATATATATATATATATATATATATATATATATATATATATATATATATATATATATATATATATATATATATATATATATATATATATATATATATTAATATAAATAAATAAATGTTTGTAATTTAAATAAATTAATAAATATTTGTGTTGTTACATAGAATAAAGTTTTAAAAAAATAAATAAATAAAAGGAATAGAGAATGCAAAGATATTGGACACTTTAATAAATTTGAAAATTTTGTTCTTGAAATTAACAGTTTTATTTTTACCGGATATCCGGCAGGATATCAGTACTATCCGGCCGGATAGGTCAGATAATCGGATCTGGCTAATCCTTATATATATTTTCTCAGAGCAAAAGTCAGGCTCCTAAACTGAAGGAAAAGTAGGAATATAGTTTTCGAAGCAATTTATTTTGAACTTACAAAAAATAATAAATAAATAAATAAATAAAATAAATAAATAAAAATAAATAAATAAATAATGAAGATTACTGAAAATTGGGTTCAATTAAGAAATTTGTTAATACTTTTTAACCTGTGAGGCTAAGATCCAATGGCAATTAATGTCGAGTCGTCCCAGTATATATATATATATATATATATATATATATATATATATATATATATATATATATATATATATATATATATATATATATATATATATATATATATATATATATATATATATATATATATATATATATATATATATATATATATATATATATATATATATATATATATATATATATATATATATATATATTTATATATATATTATATATATATATAATACCTATATATTAATTATTTGTAATTATATTGTTATTTATCAAATATTATTTGTTGTTAATATAAGTTTTTTATTTTTTGTTGACCAAATCGAAAAATTTTCTATAAATATTTTTTTTTTTAAGAGAAAATTTTTTTTTTTTTTCATTTTTATTATTATTTTTTGGGAAAATGATATATCTCTTTACGAATCATTTTAATTTTTTTTTATTTAATCTAATAACTTATTGGATATATATATATCTAATTTAAATATGAAATTTTGAATTAGATTGTTTAATCTTCTTAAATTTGTTATTTTTTATACTTTTCTAATATTATTTTCCTAATTATTATATAGATATATTTTTTTTAAACTTAATGACTTGCTCTTGTATATTCCATCTCATAAATAATAAAAATAAAATAGCTTATGGAAACAAATATAATTTTTTTTATCTCTCACACACATCTACAGCCCTGTTGATCTAAATTGACATGTCAATCATTTAGTTAATTAACAAATTTTTTTTTTCGAATTTAATATATTTCCAACAAAAGGACAATATATATATATATATATATATATATATATATATATATATTATATATATATATATATATATATATATATATATATATATATATATATATTGTCTAACTTGCTGTTGTACTTCACTAATTTCCCATGGAGTGTGCAGAGCGCATAACCGAGGTAATTCTCTCTGGCATGGAGGCGTATATTCTATATTCTTTCCCTTCTACTAAAACCTAACAAACCTTAGTTTAAACTCTACTTATTCTCATACTATCGCAGCAGGGATGCTGCCTACAGAGATTACCGTCGTCTTCAAACTCCTGAAGCTCATTCAACTTATATTCATCCTAGAATTCAAAATCTTCGAGATACAAAAACTATTTTTTTCTCCGACTCAAATGCAATAATCTTTTTTGGTTCCTTTTCCTCTCGCCCTTTCTGGCATTTTGCAAGATGTGTCAACTCTAACTTTGCTTCTTCCTCTTCCCTCCTCTAGTTTCTTCTGATGGCACAACTTCCATTTTACCTACTACTAAAGCTGAACTCTTCGTTCAAACTTTGCCTCTAACTATACCTTAGACAATTCCGGAGCTATTTCTCCTCCTTCAAACCCCCAACTCATTTATGCCTTAACATTGTAATTTCTTCTAAAGATGTCATTTCTGCTCTCTTGGGCTTAACACTAAGAAGGCATATGGTCCTGATGGTATTCCTCCTGCGGTTCTCAAACCTTGTGCTTCCGAGCTTACTTGTCCACTTAAAAAGTTATTATATATTTTCCTCAATTTTAGAAATCTTATTTTACTTTTTAAAACTACTTTGTAGTCTGAAGTAGAAAATTTCTTCCAATTGAAGAAAATTTTGAAGAAAATATGTTAGTCACAAAAGTGACCCTCGCTGATGAAGTGAAACTTGTTCATTGTAATAAATTTTGATTCTCTGTGTAGATTCCGAAAGAGAAAAGTTTTGAAATTCAAGCTTTGTGTCAGACTCTATCGGAGATTTTCGATAAGTCTAACACCACAGCAAAAGATTCCACCGAAACCCCGAAGAGCGAAGACCAAAGTCAGAAAGAAGGAAAGAAAATCAAAAGTAGAGCTTTCTTTACGAAAGTCAAACTGGCGACCAGAGATAAGATTAAAAGAATTTAAGGAGTTTGCAGATCTTCCTGTTAAAGATAGATTCGAAAACTTTAGAATAACCGGAGGTTAAAAAATAGTCATAGGGTTGAGAGAGGTACCCCTCTTCGGCCCTGGCTGAATAGCTCACGTTTCCAGCAAGAAGAGAAGATCGAAGTGGAGAGCAGAGACAAAAAATAAAAAGTATATATATATATATATATATATATATATATATATATATATATATATATATATATATTATTATATATATATATATATATATATATATATATATATATATATATATATATATATATATATATATATATATATATATATATATATATATATATATATATATATATATATATATATATTATATATATATATATATATATATATAATAGATAGATAGATAGATAGATAGATAGATAGAAGATAAGTATTATTTAAATGCAATGTGTACGTAAATGTGCTTCAAATTCTCTAATATCATGTACTTGAAAATGTATTCTTAATATATTCGTTCGTATAAAAGTATTTACTTACGTATTTAAAATGAATCATAAATAAAATATTAAATGAAATTCGTTGTATGATTAGCTTAAAATAATAGTAAGTATAAATTCAATCTTAATGAGCCTCATGAAAACACTTGGTTTTCATTCGTTCAAGATATATAAAATTGAACTCATTGAAGTACAATGTGAGAGTTATTGCTTACAAAAAACTTACTGTGATTGATAGAAAAGAAAATCATATCTGTCATAGGAAATTACTCCTTCCTTTCCTTATAGTTCATAATAAGTTTGATGAGCTTAAAATAAAGCAACTTTAAATATATTTCACAAAAGACCTTGCTGGTCCTTTAAAAATAATCCAGAGCACAGTCCGTAGTAGTAGATAACATCAGTCAACAAGGGGTAAAAGTTGGTTCCGAACTGTATTACTTCCCTGGTGAATTTTTGACATCGATAAAGACAGATATCGTTTCGAAAATTGGATCCTTGTTTAAGAAATGAGAAAAACACCTCGAAAGTAGGAGAAAGAGTGGAGTTTCTTGTCATTATTGGGCAAGGGGGTGATCAAAAATATGTTTTAGAAGGCAACTTGCGCTAAAAAACCACACATAAAAATTTTCGAAAAATATTTTTTTCCCTCTAGAAACGTACTTTTTGAGACCAAAAAAGAAAAAAAAAGAAAAAACGTCAGAAATCGAGTTTTTTTTTTTTTTTTTTTTTTTTTTTTTTTTTTTTTTTAAGCGTTGAAATACGTAGACCTTGCAAATTTCAGGGTAATCTGTCGAAAATTAATTTTTTTAAGAAATTTGACCCTCCCCTCCAGTTTTTTTTCTCAGGGCCGAGTCTCTAGACACGTAATTTTTGAGACCAAGTTCCTTAAGAAAGTCGTTCTCCGGTGTTATCGCTCTGGGCCAAGTCACTGACAAAGTACTTTTCGTACTTTCTTCCAGGCCCCAAAAGCCACTGTCTACTCTTCCAATATTAGCGATGAAATGAGGTAAAGAGAAAATAATATATATATATATATATATATATATATATATATATATATATATATATATATATATATATATATATATTATATATATATATATATATATATATATATATATATATATATATATATATTATATAGCGTCAACTTTTCTTGAATGAAGGGGAGGGTCCAATTTCATGAAAAGGGTTGTTAGTCTTTGAACGATTTTATGAAATTTGCAGGATATATGCATTTTTACGCGCTGAAAAACTCGATTTCAGACGTTTTCTGTATCCATAAAGGTTTGAAACTTATTTGGCTTTTCCTCTACCAAAAAAATGAATAGCGAGGCCAAACCACTGGTAAAAATAAAATGAAGATTTAAGTGTATATTCTCAACCCCAGTTGCAAAAAACACTGAGATACAATTTTTGATATATGCTTCAGAAAAAATGTTATATGCAATTGAATTTTTTTTAAATAAAAATTGAGAAAATTTACCCTTCCGGACAAGAAAAAAACAATAAAAAAAAGACAACTGCACATTAGATGTTTTTTTATTATTTTTTTTTGGAAGGTGTTTAGAAGAGGTAAATTGCCAGAACTTTCTCTCAATACATTATTCAATGCTATTTGTTCTCTTCGAGAAATAGCCTCTCAAATT
>SEYY01011537.1:0-19393 GCA_009176605.1 Armadillidium nasatum | reverse complement strand
TTTTAAAAGTTAGGATACTCTAAAATATATCCAAAATTAGGACATCCATTTTTGGATGGCAACACAATTTTTTAAAAAAATGAATCTGTTTACATGTGTTTGGCACTACTTATTTATTACTTTGACACGATAAAATGTAACGTTACTCAGTGCAAACATTTTTAAAAGAATATCTTCCATAACATTAATTTTTTAATATCTATGCCAATTTTGAGGAAATTTCGTCAAGCTAGCTAGCTTTTGACCCTAGAAGAAGTCTGCCCTGCGATTGCTAATTTTCAGTTAGTTATAGAACAAGCTCATTATGTACTTCTACCTGTTATTAATTTGACTTAAACTTATTTTGATGAGTTTGATAGTACCTGCTTTTGCTTTCAGATTTAAGAGATTTCAGCTCCGACGTTTGAATGGGAATCAATTTAAAAGGTCATTGATAAAATTTATTCAATAATATAAATTTTTTATTTTTAAAAGTGTATATTTAAATGTTTTTAGAAACCTTTACTACTGTAGCTAACAAACTTTTATGTTGTTGGTGAGTAACCTTCTTTTATGTTAAATTTTATTGTTTTAACTTTGTGGGCTAAAATAATACACTAACTAGTTAGGTTCTCGATAATTATTTTTGTTCTTAAAATTTTGATTGGGCGAGTCTCAGTACGGCTTTTAGCTCTTTTCTGCCTAACAAAAAATCCACATAATAATTAAGCTAATTTGAAAACACCTATTTCAACAACAACAACAATAATAATAATAATCATTAATTTCTTTTTTTGAGTTCCTATACAGGATCAGGCACTGATCACGAAAATGCAGTGATGCTAGTCCGAAAACTCAACACTAAGGCCTGCACCTAGACTAAACGAAAAGACAGTCGACAAAGGCTAGTTACAACATATATAGCAAATATAGATCTCGTAAGAAGGCAAAAAAAAAAAAAAAAAAAAAAAAAAAAAAAAAAAAAAAAATAAAAAAAAAAAAAAAAAAAACGTCGGAACTAAAGTGTGGAGATTCTGTTAGAATGAAAGACAACCGATTCCCCCGGGGTATGTAGTACAAAGTAGGGAAGAAAATGCAACGAAGTAGAACCAAGGCAGGGCAGCCCACCAAGGGATGGTATACTGAGAAGGGTGTAGAAACCTGGCAGAAAGTGCAAGAAGGAGGGTTATCCTTCGACACAAGATATCCGTGTGTGGCACATGAGTGTAGCCAATTTGGAGGCGAGTCAGTGCCACCTGCCGTAGGCGGCAAAGAAAACGAGGAGGGACCGTCTAGACACAAGAGGTTTCACTGAACGGAGTTTAGCACCCCGTACGTCTATTCTCCAACAGAGTTGCCATTCATTCTGAAAACTCCTTCTGAGAGGTGCATAATAGTACGTAGAAGGGAGAAAGGCCCCATTGGAATTCAAGAGGCAACAAAAAACGCTGCCTTATTGACTAGTACATTACCGGGAATCCCCACTTGAGAAAACCCAGAAAAATTACAAAAACTTTTTGCAAGTGTGAGGCGGGATAACGAACTGGTATATGATAGACACCAAGGGATTTCGAGAGGAGCAATTTTGAATGGCGAAAAGGGCACTCTGAGAATTGGAGAAGATAGTGAAGGGGTCATCCTTGGGGATGAACAATATCCTGGAAACTGCAAGTAGGAGCGCGACTAGCTCCGCTGTAAAACTGGAGGAACATGGTAGAGAGTGGGGCACCTTGCAGTAAGGAAAGACGGCCGAAGCTCCCACACCATCGTCAATCTTGGAGCCATCGATAAAGACGGCAGTCGTTCAAAGATGACTAGCAAGGTGGGAAGAAATGCAAGCACTGACAAAAGATAGGTGGTCCGCAGATTTTTCAAGGGGCCACGTCTCTGGTTAAAATAGGGATGGAGAAGACCACAACACATCTACATAGTCATACGAGTAAGACAGGACAATACGGAGAGGTGATGTAGATACTCAAAGATATCAGCCACCCCTATGAACCGACCGGGGCTCCGGCCCCGGCTAAAAATCAGCGAAAACAGGGGTTTGCCAGCCGGGGTTAAAATGGAAAATTATACTTAAGGGGACAGGCAGGTTTCAAATTCTTTTTTTTAAATTTTCAGTGTATATTAATTTCTTACCGGTAAGAAAAGTCCATTTCTAGCGTTTTTCCGAGTTTATTACGGTTAAAAAATTTTTTTTTTTTTTTGAAATTTGACCCTTTTTCAAAAGAACGGATGGCCAAACCACTTTTTCGAATAAGCTGAAAGTTGGGCTATTTATTCAAAATCTATGGGCTACAAATGCTTCTAATAGACTTTTGTTCCCAGAGTTATAGAAATTTAAATGTTATAAGCCAAAAACTGGCCAACTATCAAACAAAATATTTTTTTTTTAAAAATCCACCTTTTAAGACAAAAAACTATAACATTTCTTATTTTTGGTGGATGTATAGAGGTGGGGTGGGGCTACAAATTCCTCTATATACTTTATTCGATGAGATTCGTTGGCTTCGAGATATAGCCTTCAAAAAGGTCCATTTTTAACCAAATTTCAAAAATTCCCAAAGTTTGAGAGGCTGTATCTCGCTTTAAACAAATAGCATTTAATAACGCATTAAATAAATGTTGTTGCCCTGTCCCTCCTCTAAATAATATCCACAAATAAAAAAAAATTAGTAGGTAGCTTTTTTTTTAAATAATTTTTTCCCCAGAAGGGTACGATTTTTGCATTTTTTTTCCAAGTGCTTATAACCTTTTTCTAGACGTGATATCAAAAATCTTTTCTCACCAATGCAAGAAATTGGGGCTAAGATTCCTCCGCTAAATTTTCAGCTCTTGTGGACCAGTGGTTTGACCCAGTTATTCATTTTTTTTTCAACTTTGAGTCCAAATAACTTTCAAACCATTATAGACTCAAAAAAATGCTTGAAAGCAACTCAGAGCTTAGTGAAAAAATGCATATACCTTGCAAATTTCAGCTCAATCAGTCAAATAATAATGATAAAAAAAATTTTTTTTTTTTTTTTTTTTTTTTTTTTTTTTTTTTTTTTTTTTTTTTTCTGTTCCTTTTGACCGCTCCTTTTCTGCTAGTGAATGTTCATCTTTGTGTTTTGATTTAGATACTCAATAAAGATTTGGTTGAAATTTTTTTACTTGTGGCACCCGGAGGTTTTCTTCTGATTTTCTGACTGCAGATGTTACATTTAGCTATTTCGAGTCTATGCTGAAACATTGTAAAGTACTCCAATACTGCAGAAGCTGATCTTTTAGCCATATTGACTGAAAGTATAATCAAAATAATAATTTTGAAATAATGTAGCTGAATGATACAAGTTTGATACATAGCAATAAAATAACAATGATATGTATAAATACAGGTTAAATTGATAATTTTATGTTTTACATTTTTCCAAACTTTACCTTTGGGTCTTACCTAGGTAAACCTGTTGAATCACTATTATGAATTAGAAATTTTTTTTTATTTTTTTTAATTTTTGTACTTTTTTAAAACTTTTACTATACAAAACTAATTTTCTAAAAAATTTCGGAGAAAATGCATATAGTCATTAATTTAAGTGAATGTTGGCTATTTTACTCCTTCCTTATAATTAAATAAACCTCAATTAAATTTATATCTAATTTTGTTAACCTAAAATTTCAGTGCTTTTGACCTCTTTGCAAATTTTAGGCAAGCCCGGCTCCGGCCTCTGCCAAATTCCAGCCCCGGTCTGTTCCTAGCCACCACCGAAGCAAAGGGCCAAAATGGTGGGCAAAGAGCCACTGTGTCAAGAGGTACTGTCAAAACCGAGGGAGTTGGGAGCCTGTAGGCAGACATACAGTCAGTCAGAACGAAAGACAACTGACTCCCCCGGGGGATGGAGTACAAAGTAGGGAGTACCTGCAACGTAGTGGCACCAAGGAAGGACATTTCACCAAGAGATGGTATACTGAGAGGGGAGTAGAAACCTGGCAGAAAATGCAAGGAGGGTTATACTTCGACACAAGATATCCATGTGAGGCATGAGTGTGGCCAATTCGCAGGCAGAGGCATAACCACTGCCTTTGTCTCCACTTCCAAGTACACCTTCGGCAAAGATCAAAAAGCCCCGATCGCAATGCGGAGAAATTCATTCTGGATGGGGTCCAGGAGACGTAGGTATAAGGTAGAAGCCTGGCCATAAATAGTGCATCTGTAATCTAACCTCGAACGCACCAGAGAAATGAAAACACCAAGCAGAATTTTTCTGCTTGCGCCTCAGGTGGTGGAGGTCAGGTGACGAAGATCCAGCGAGCGAACGGTGGCAACAGGTTTTAAAATTGTGGATCAAATCTAGAAACATAACCTGCGGCACAACCTCTATGGGAGAACCATATAGGATCAAAGAAGTGGGAGGCTCCTCTCGGCAACACTGCCAATTTATGCGAAGGAAAAGGATGGACTTCGTTATAGAGATGGAAAATAAAAAGCTCTGCGTAGCACACCATTTCTTCAGCCAATCAATAGAAAGTTTAGCACCAGAGATGTAAATCGCCAGATCGTTCACATCGGACTAGGATCGAAATCTTCCAGACCACATCGTTGAACTCCAGTGCAAAGAGTAACTCTGAGGACACTTCCTTGAGGAACCCCTCTTCCGTAAGAAAAACCCTAGAGAAGATATAGTTGCACCACACCCAGAAGGATACTAGACATCAAAGTCTGAAGAAAGAGAAGAAGTTGGCCCCTCAGGCCTAGAGAGTGGAGTTTCTATAGGACTCTTAATCTGTAATGTGGAATCATACACCTTCTGGAGGTCAAAAAAACACTGTTAAGACCTTTTTGTTGGTGGAGAAAGCCTCTCGAATATCATGGTCTAAACGGATGAGATTGGAGCACCGTTTTTGGAAACTAAATTGGAGGGGGGGAGGGATGAAAGCCTGGATTTTTTCCAAAGTTGGAAGAAAGGGGTTCGCCACCATCCTCTCCATCACTTTGAAGGTATGGCTAGTTAATGCTATGGGTCGGTGGTTAGTAGCCACGCTAGGATCCTATCCCGGTTTGGGAATGAGGACAATATTAGCCATTAGCCAAACGGAAGTGAAGATACCCTCCACCCAGATGCCGTTGTATAAAGTCAAAAGGAACGCCGAGGAGGTTGGGTGAAGGTGGCGCAACATATGGTAGGAAATCGCGTCCTGGCGCTCCACCCTTGCAAGCTCTGAGAGCCATTCAAAACTTAGCCTCCATAAAAAGGTGGTCATTGGACGGTCCTCGCCAGGTGAGACTGAGAAGTCCGGACGAGTCAAATGGCTCAGAGTAGATGGAACTACTGGAGTAAGCAGCAAAATGGTAATTCAAAGCGTCGGCCACCGCTCCCGGCACTATAATCATGTCAAACAAACCAAGTCCGTGTTTGAGGACAACCGGCGGAGCAGAATGTTGACTGAGGGAAATTTTCCAAACAACTTTATAGACAGAAGGTAAAGTTGTTGAAGAGTTGACAGTGGAAACATAGTCGCGAAAATATTGCCCCTCCTGGTTCTCTTATTGATACAGCGAGGATGGGCTGCTGAGGCTTTAGAAAGGATAAGGTTGGCCTAAGAGGGGAACCGTTTGTAAGACCATATAGTTTGCTTTTTTTTACGGTTAGCCAAGGAGCATTCTCGGGACCACTATGGCGTAGCTGAATGAAGGCACCTCTGTGATCGAGGGATACAGGTCTCCAGGTGGAATGCAGCCTCCTCAGTGGTTAGCTGAGAATCGTGGATACATTGGGCTGTACAGTCAAAGACGCAAATAACTGACTTGCCCTCCTGTACTTTCACCCAAAGGAAAAGGAAGTCAGAAGGGCACAAGACAAGCAAGGACACTGAACCGCAAGTAGAAACAGGAGGAAATGAGGATATCATGGTTAAGGAAGACTGATGGAGAGATGTAGCTGGGAAAAAAATCTAACACCAAGATGGATTAGATTGTTGGGAGGGGGGAGGGTAATGATGATATTTTTTTTTTTTGGTTGGTTACAATTCTTTTACAAAAGAATATGAAGAGATCCGGTATCAGTTGAGTATTTTGAGAATGCAACTGAGATGTTAAATGAGAATCAGCTGACTGAAAAATTTTCATTTTAAAATAATGCAAATCATAAGATGCTCTTAAGAAAGGTCTTAAAATAACTGTAAAAAATGGGGCTCCTACATGGTTTAAAGAAGATTTTGGACAATTAAATAGAAAGGTCAACTTTTTTTTTTTTTTTTTTTGAAAAAGAAATTTGAAATGTGGCAAAGGTATTTTGATTTTAAAAGGATTTTTAAGAAATTCAGAGTTTTTTTGCATTTTGATTTGTTACAATTTTAAAGGTAGTTAAATAGTGATTTTTTTTTATTCCTAAAAAATAAATATGAAAACTATGAGATATCACAGACATATGATGAGGATTTATTTGGCTTGTAATTACAAGTTAATTGGTGCTATAATTTACCCAATTTCATGGTCTAAAAATTGAAAATCCATTTTTATAGCATATCTAAATCTCAAAATTTTTTAAAATTTAGCATAAATCATTTTAATAATAATAATAATAATAATAATAATAATAATAATAATAATAATAATAATAATAATAATAATAATAAATTTATAAATATTTTAACATTAATTCCTTGTGACTAAACTTCTTGAGAAGCAGCAAAGGAAACTTTGAAGTCAAAATTTGTGCAAAATATTCCTCTTGGTCTGATTCAAAATGTGCTTTTAAACCCTTTTCATTTACTTTATTTAGCAACGAAGAAACATTTTTCACTCATAAATTTCTATTAAAGAAATTCGATTAATAATATTAATATAATAAAAAAGAAAAGTAATACATCTTGTTCATTTAATTTACCACATGTTTCCATTGTGAATAAAAAATAATTACAAAAATAATAATAATAGAAATAATAATAGAAATAATAATAATAATAATAATAATAATAATAATAATAATAATAATAATAATAATAATATTCTCCCTGGAAAGGGGTTTCACCCTGTCAGTGGTACCAACATATTCCGCCATCTACTCTTAAAAGTACCTCCCCTAGAGTGCTCTTAACTTTTAAACAATTTCTCAAAAAGCTCTTCAGAAGATCATGCTTCTCGGAGCTGAGGTTTCCCATGCTGGTCCTGGAATTGTTACAAGTAGTAAGTAATAATTATAGGGCCAGGTTGATAGTCCTGTCGCCCTTGCTTTTGATTCTCCTCGCATGATTCACTCTTCTCTTCTCTTTATAATAATAATAATAATAATAATAATAATAATAATAATAATAATAATAATAATAATAATAATAATGAATGACTTAACATACCCTTACATGTGGTGGATCAAACTTTGTGATCATTGCAGGATTTTCGGATTTTATGACCTTAATTTTGACAAGTTCTTCATCAATCTCAAATTCTATTTCTGATTCTTCTGCCTCTGACTTTATAGTAAACGATGTCATTTGATCTAATTCTTCCTTTATACTTTCTGGTAAAGAGATGTTTGATTCAAAATGAGGAAAGCTCTGAAAAATAATTTGAGTAACTTTACAGATACAAAACAATTTTAAGAAATCAAGTTAAAGGGCACTAAATTTGAATTTTATTACCTTTTTATAGACGCATACCATAAACTCCCTACGGTTAAGATCGTAAAATGGTCAAAGTTGGGTTTATGGTCTTTATGTCGTGGAGAGTAATTTGATGAAGAATTTTACCACTTTGTAACCTAAAGGCGGCTCCACACATGCGGAGTTTGTGGAACTGTTGAATGTTTGTGTTTTGCATTTGTTTTTTTCCGAATATGGCAAACGTATATGTACACACATTCGTCTATTGGACGAAATTCATTTGCAGCAAAGTTTGGAGCGGGAATTTCAAATATTTATATACAAATATGGACATTGAGTTAGAAACAGCATCTTTTATTATTTTAATATGTTGAATATTACTTAAAAACAAAACGTTATTTACGAAACGGAAAAGGTGGTGGTGGATGGTTTCATTAAACCGAAACAGAGGAAGGTAGGTAAAATTGGCAAAACAAAGATTTTTAAATGAAATATTGCTGGTGTAGGCCACATTATTTCTTACCATATATATATATATATATATATATATATATATATATATATATATATATATATATATATATATATATATATATATATATATATATATATATATATATATATATATGGTAATAGTTAGATTCAGTACATTATCTGTAATTTCACTATATTGAAAATATAAAGACAAACTATGCTGAAATTCATCAAAATCACAAAATTTATGCATGAAAAAGTAAATTTCATGACCACTCACAGGTCTGTGATTATTAAATATTTAATGAAAATGTAAAGCAAATATGTTGAAATACCTTAAAAACTATGGTTAAGAGCAGAAAAATTAATATCTACCATTCACAGATTGGGAATATGGGGTACCCTGCCCCGATAGACAATTGATCTTGTTCCATTCATTTGTTTTCGCTGCTGAATTGCAATACTATTTAATACAAATTAAAAAATTTTTTATATATGCTTATAATTATTAATCCCAATTATTATAATAAAAGATGCAAATGCATGGCACACAGACATTTGTCTACAGGGGTGGAGAGACCATACCCCCCAAACCTGTGAGTGGTTGTATTTACTTTTCCTTATTTAAATATCATGTTTTAATGCATTTCAACATATCTTTATATTTTCAATAAATATTCAAAAATCACCAACCTGTGAGTCATTTTAAAATTAACTTTTCCATGTATAAAGTTTGTGATTTTTATGAATTTCAGCATATGTTGTGTTTATATTTTCAATATAGTCAAAATACAGGGATGTTATACTGAATATATATATATATATATATATATATATATATATATATATATATATATATATATATATATATATATATATATATATATATATATATATATATATATATATATATATGGGTCAATGAATTGGAATCTGTATCAAGAATTGGAAGAATAGCAATTTTTCTGAAATCAGAATTGAATAAGTAAATTTCAGAATTCAAAAGGCAGAAATTTTTTTTATTTTTTTTTTAATGTTTAATCAAATATTTACAGTTGATATATATATTTAAAATATTATGTGTATTATTTTCTTTTAATGTTTTGATGATGTCTTCACAATGGGATGTATTCTTGTGTATACATAAAAAGCCACATATTACCAACAATCAATCATAAAACCCAGTTTCATTAAGTAAAATATATCTTGTAATGTTACATTGCTCCCAACACACACACACAATAACAATAATTAATAAATAAACATAAACCAAACTATTTTTAGAGTGATTTTGAAACATTACTACTTGCATTACTAATACATGCCTATTTTATATATATATATATATATATATATATATATATATATATATATATATATATATATATATATATATATAATATATATATATATTATATATATATATATATATATATATATATTTATTTTTTTTTTTTTTTTTTTTTGTTTTTTTTTTTTATTTATTTTTTTTTTTTGAAAATTAAAACATTCACATCTCATTTTAATTAAGTTTTTTTTGCAGATACAGTGTGACACATATTTTAGCAGATTTGCGAAAAGAACCTTCAGGATGTTTCAAAAATTTTTGCAGAATCTCTTCACATGATTTTGAATACTTGCTCAAGAATATTTAACTGTATTCATCTTCAACATATTCTCCTTTGGTCACTGTTGATACTGAAGAAGGAATTCTTACACCATGTTCTTGGCGGCATGAGCAAGACATCATGTCTTCCCTTTCACCACTACAGAACATTCCGAGAAAATCCAGTTATGAAGCAAAGAATATTAAAGATGAATTCGCCGAATATTTTACGACTGTTGATAAAGTTGCATGGCAGTATACTCATAATTATTGATTAAGATTTATTATTATTTTATTTACAATGGTAAATGATTTTTTTTTGTACAATTTTTTGTTTCAATGACTAAATTTTAAATATATACAATTTACTAGGTAAGCTTTTGTTTTTGTATCCATAGTTTTAAATTCATAATTTAATGTGCCCGTGTCAAATGCAATTTATTTTCAAATTTCACTTCAAGCTTATATATTTTTTATAATATATTATTCTTTTTCTTTACAATAATTCAGGATAGCCTGTTTCTGGCTAATCATTCTTTTCCTTTCCACCTATAATTTCCTTTAAATCTATAATTGAAATAATCATTAGCGCTAATTAATTTCTTTTCAACTACATTATTTCCATAATTGCGGGAAGAGTTTACCTATACAGTAGCAACTCCATTAAATATTTATTTATTTCAGAGGTCCAAACCCACTTTTCGCTGGATGGATCTATTTGATTTTCAACCGTGTTTATCTACCTAATGTATTTATTCTTTTACCTCTCTTTCTATTTGTGCTTTTAGTTCTGTGATCAGAAATTGCCCTTTCTGATCAAATTCATAGTTGTACTCGGAATATTTTAATAACTTTACTTTTTTTTTTTTATTAACTACTTCTCTATTAAGGGTATCTGTTTCTTTACTCCTTCACAGGTATCATTCGGTGACCAATCTCAATCCTTAAGATGGTCTTCACATTTATCTGTTCTATGATGTCTCCTGTCGGTATCCTAGTACCGTTTTCAGTATACTCAAACATTTCTTTATAACTGATGTACTTAGTTCCAGTGCGGAGGTCTGTATAACCTATAACCTATAACCTTTTCTTTATCACTCCTGTGGCTCCGACAATAACTGGAACTATTTCAATGTTCTCCATATTCCAGATCCTTCTGTTTGTATTTCTGTCTTCGATATTTTAATTTTTTCTCTTTCATAGACTGAAACACCACCTCCCCAAGGGACTCCTATCTTTACGATCTAGCATTTATTTTCAAGTTTGTCATGGATAACCATGTCAGGTTTCATATATCTGATTTGTATGTCTGTTGGAATATTATGGACAGGGTATTAAGACTTATTTCCTTCTGTCAAATTTTCTACATATAATGAAATGAATTAAACGGCATATGCTATATTGTCTCTTTCATTGTGTGGGGCCCCTTAACAACAAAACGTCACTTCCAGATAATGTCTCACATACAGATTCCGACCACCCGTTGCATATTTTGCATCTATCTGTTATTCTTTTTTTTTCTGTATGTCTTGTGAACTAGTTGATTCTGATGATCTTGGGCTGCCAGAATAGTTATTTCGTCTTCAGCTCTTAGCAATCACCTAATCATTATTTTAATTTTTTTATTTATAGGTGTCAATGAATGCTCTATCTAATGCATTTTTATAGGTTTTTATTATTATTTTTATTATTCCGGACTTACATCTTGTTTATATAGTACCTTGATATGATCTATTATTTTTCTCTAATGATTCTTTTGTTTTTAATCTCTTCTTCCTCTTCATTATTGTTTCTGTCCCTTAAATAGGGGGAGGACGTAGCACCGTCCGAAGCGATGCAAGTACCCCCCATTGGGCATAACCCAAGGAGTGATAGGATGGACTAGACCATATCCGTTTCACTCCGTTGCCCTTTGGTTCATTCCTTTTCGCATTTCACCTTCTCAGGGGCTCTCTAGTGTACCTCCGCCTCACACTGGAGTGTCTATGCTCCAACTACCTCCACCCCAATTCTTCTCATGCTCCCTCATTTTACAAGCGCTTACTATTACATTACTTATAAAACAAAACAAATTTCAAAATGGCGAAACATACAGCTGCCTCGGAGATGCTTAGAGGGGCGGCATCCAAAGAATGCTCCTCATCCACCCCTCACCCCATCATCACTTGGGAGTTGGCGGACTTCGATGATGGGGATGGTGCCGCCATGACCCGGCGTACGGCTTGCCCCGGTGCACGGTCTTCTTTTTTCATTAATTTCTGCAACATTCGCGGTCTTTTCTCTAATTTCCCCTTTGTCGAACACCATCTCTTTTCTTCTAAACCTCATCTCTTGTTTCTAACCAAAACTCAGGTGCTTGAGTGTGCTGACAGCAAACCTTATTCTGTTACCTCCTAGTGTCTCTATCCTCAATTTTCATACAAAGGCGGTTGTTGCGCATATGTGCGCAACGATGTTATTTGCTCTCGTATCTCTAATTTGGAGTCTCCTGAATGTTCTACCTTATGGCTTAAGCTCTCTTGCAATTCTACTACTAAATTTATTTGTTCTGTCTGTTTATCTCCTAATTCTACTGACTATAAAAAATTCTTCGACTATTTAAACTCCAAAATAGAGCACATTCTATCTTCTCCTTTCTCTGAAATCATCATTTTAGGTGATTTCAATGTTCACAACCGCCAATGCCTTTAATCTAGTTCTCATGATCCAGCCGGTGAACTCGCCTTCAACTTTTCTATCCAAAACAACCTTGAGCAGTTGGTGCAACTCCCTACCCGTATCCTGATCGCCTTGGTGATGAACCCAACATACTTGATCTTTTCTTAACCTCCTATCCTTCTCCTTATACTGTTAAACTCTTTCCTCCTCTGGGTTCATTCGATCACCTTCTTATCTCCGTATCTTGTTCTGTCTCTTCAAGTCTTCCGCAAGAACGACCCCGCCTTCGGCGAGGAGACGTTTGTGGCACTTCGGTGCTGCTAGCTGTTCTGACTTGTGGTTATATTTCTCTGATTTCCCATGGAATGATTATTGCTTTCGTGGGAGGGATAACTCGGAGTGTGCTGAGCGCATAGCTGAGGTGATTCTCTCAGGCATGGAGGCTTTCATTCCATACTCTTTCCCTTCTACTAAACCTAACAAACCTTGGTTTAACTCTACTTGTTCTCGCGCTATCCACCGCAGGGACGCTGCCTTCAGAGATTACCGTCGTCTTTAAACCCCTGAATAACATTCAACTTATATTTCATCCCGGAATCGTGCAAAATCTATTCTTTGAGATACCAAAATCTCTTTTCTCCATCGCAAATGCAATAATCTTTCTGGTTCCTCTTCCTCTCGCCCTTTCTGGCATTTTGCAAAAAATGTCAACTCTAACTTTGCTTCTTCCTCTTTCCCTCCTCTAGTTTCTTCTGATGGTACAACTGCCATTTTACCTTCTACTAAAGCTGAACTATTCGCTCAAACTTTTGCTTCTAATTCTACCTTAGACGATTTCGGAGCTATTCCTCCTCCTTCAACCTCCTCCAACTCATTTATGCCTAAAATTATAATTTCTTCATTTCTGCTCTCTCTCAGCTTAACACTATGAAGGCGTATGGTCCTGATGGTATTCCTCCTGCGGTTCTCAAAACTTGTGCTTCCGAGCTTGCACCCTGCCTTGGTAAACTATTTCGTCTTTGCCTTTCTACTTCGACCTTCCCTTCTTGCTGCAAACGTGCGCTCATTGAGCCTGTGCCGAAGAAGGGGGACCCTTCTCAACCCTATAACTATCGTCCAATTTCTTTAACCTCCATTCTTTCTAAAGTTTTTGAATCTATCCTTAACATGAAGATTTGGAAACATCTCAATTCTTCTAATCTTATCTCTGATCGCCAGTATGGCTTTCGTAAAGAACGTTCTACTGGTGATCTTCTTTCCCTACTTTCTGACTCTTGGTCCTCCGCTCTCCGGGGTTTCGGTGAGTCTTTCGCTGTGGTGCTGGACATATCAAAAACCTTCGATAGAGCCTGGCACAAAGCTTTGATTTCCAAACTACCCTCTTTAGGAATCTATCCTTCTCTCTGTGACCTCTCTAATTTCCTTTCCGGTCGTTCTATAGCAGCTGTTGTAGACGGCCACCGTTCATCCTATAAATCTATAAAGAGTGGTGTTCCTGATGACTCCACCCTTCATTATTCCTTTCAATTTGAAAGACGTCCCTCCCAACAGCAGTTGATAGATTCAAGAAGGATGGCCTTGGAGCAACTGACCTCTGATCTTTCCGCATTTCAAATTGGGGCAGAGAAAACATGGTCGTTTTTAATGCCTCAAAAACTCAATTACCTCCATCTTTCTACTCGACACAATCTTCCACACAACTATGACATCTTCTTCGAAAACACTCAACTCAAACCTTCATCTGTTCTCAATATTCTTGGTGTTTCTTTTTCTCGTGATCCCTTATTCACTTCTCTCTCTAAACAGGCTTCTAAGAGGCTGGGTGTTCTGAGGCGCCTTCGTAGTTTTTTTACGCCACCCCAGTTGCTTGCTCTGCATGGGGGTGTTGTTCGCCCCTGTATGGAGTATGCTTCGCATATCTAGGGTGGTTCCACACATACAGCTCTTCTGGAAAAGGTGGAGTCTAGGGCTTTTCGTCTTATCAACTCTCCCGCTCTTACTAACTTTCTCCAATCTCTTTCTTCCCGTCGAATTGTTGTGTCACTCTCTCTATACTATCGTATTACAACGGACATTGCTCTTCTGAACTCTCACGTCGCATACCTCCTCCACTGAGAAGGGCTCGTGCGACACGACTTTCTACACAGTCTCATCCCTTCATTGTCCAACTCTACGACCCCAGACTTAAACTCTATGCTCACTCTTACATGTACTCTTTGGTAAAGTCTGGAACACACTCCCTTTATCTGTTTTCCCAACTTCCTTTGACTTGCACACTTTTAAACGCCGTGTACCGGGTCACGTCGGCCATTAGTGACCTGATACTGAATGTTCCCCCAACTCTGGTGGATATTGGTAGGCCTCTGGCCTTTTCCCACCATTGTAGACATAAAAAAAAAAATAAAAAAAAAATAAAAATAATCATTCTTTTTTTTTATTATTAATGTTGATGAGGGTTTTAAGCTTTTAAGCTTTCGTGCTTATCTACTTGGTCTAATTCTATCATTCTCATTCCACCCTCTACTCGTTCTGTGTATATTCTTGACAATATTTGTCCTTTGTACATCATTTTGTGTGCATTTAATATTTTTCTAGTTGAAACATCCAGTTGGTTCAGGTCTTCTTGATGCCGATCAATAATTCCACAACTATATAAGATGACAGGTGCCGCAAATGTTCTTATTGCTTCAATTTTGTGTTTGGCCTTCAATTCTGATTTCAATATTAATTTTTTTTTTTTTTAATCTTTCTTTCATTTTTTTATGCTTTTCTTTTTCTGATTCTTCAATCCCAAGGTATTTGTACGTGCTTTCCTGATCTAACTGACTTATAGTTGTTTGGTCCATTATGATGTATTCGGATTCGACTCTCCTACCCTTCCTAAGTGTGATAAAGGCACATTTATCCAACCCAAACTGCCTGTTTATGTCATCTGAGAACTGTTTGACTATTGCAATTTGTCTGGTGGTTTCCTCTCTGTTAGGTGCATACAATTTTAGGTTGTCCATATAAAAGAGGTGGGATATTATTTTTGCTTTCTTTTCATTTTTAGCATTAATTCTGTATCCATTTTCTAAATTTTTAATAAGGTTACTTAAGGGGTTAATAGCAAGTATAAACAATAATGGTGACAGAGAATCCCCTTGAAAGATGCCTCTTTTTTTATTTTGATGTTTTTTATTTCCATGCATCCCTTTTCATGCCTTAGTCTTAAGTTAACTTTCCACTGTTCCATTCCTTTACTTATGAAGTCCACAATAGTAGGATTTACCTTATATATATTCAAGACTTCCTTTATCCAACTGTGAGGAACGCTATCATAAGCTTTTTGATAGTCAATCCACGCCATACTGAGGTGTTTTTGTTTTTGTCTACTATTTTCAAGTACCATTTTATTGATTAATAACTGATCTTTTGTTCCACACGTGTTTCTTATGCAACCTTTTTGTTCTTCATTTATTATATTGTTGGTGTCAACATGTTCATATAGTCTATTTGAAAGTATTGCAGTCAATGTTTTGTAAATTGTAGGTAAGCATGTTATTGGTCTATATTTTGATGCATTTTTTGTTTCATTTGATTTTGGGATCAGGATGAGTATCTCCAGTTGTTAGCCATTCCAGCAAGGCTTCTTCCCCTTCCAACAATCTATTTAGGCATCTCGTAAGCGGTTGAATAAGAATCGTAATTTTCTTAATCCACACGTTATGGACTTTGTCTGGTCCTGGAGTTTTCCAGTTTCCAAAATTTCTTATTACCTGTCTCACTTCCCTCTGATCTATTTCTGTAATATTCATTCTATTTGTTGTGTATTATTTGGCTGTTAACAATTTCGTTTTTCCAAAGCGCTTGGTTATTATGTGGTATATTATTTTCATACTTTCCATGCGTAAGTAGTGTTTTTTCAAGTCACTTTTCCGTTTACATTCATAGTTGCAGTCACAACATTTAAATAACTTTGTATCTTGATGCTTAGATAAATGAAGTTTTAAACAGTGTTTATAATTACATCCGAAATCACACTCAGAACATCTGAACAATTTTGTATTGCTGTGAATTAATAAATGTTCATTTAAATTTTTTTTTGACACTTAAAACTGCAAAAAACACATTTAAACATTCTTTCCTTATGTATTTTTAAATGAACTTTCAACTCATCTTCGCTTTCAAAACTAAAATTACAAAATGTGCAACTCAGGTTTTCAAGATGAACCTTTTTAATGTCTTTATCTTGAATGACCAAAGGATGCAATCGAACCTTGAAAAAACACCAGTAGTGCTTTTTCTCTCTCACTCTGAGTAGAAAGAGAACAATTCCCTTGTATTGCGTATATAGTAGCGAATCGGACTCAATATCAAAGGGCCTGGGTTCAATCTCAAGAGAGAAATTTATAAAAAGGTTTCCTTCCTAGATTAAGGTATAAAAAAAAAACGTCGAATTTGAAAATAACAAAAAAAAAATTTAAATGTCATTCCAATGTACATATAAATGAACTAGAGAGATTTTGCACAATTCTGAAATGAAATATAAGTAACATGTGACCTAAGGAATTTTATGAAGGTATCCTTGTGAGGAATTATAAATCTTAAGTATAAATCAACATTTGAATCAACATACCTTTGAGTGCTGACCACAAGATTTCTCCTCAATCATCATCACATTTTTGGATTTTATGACACCATTGTTAACCAGTCCTTCGTCTAACACGGATTCCTTCTCTGATTCAGTCAATTCTGACTTTATAGATACATTTTCATCTACCTCTTCACTTTTAATGTCTTCTGCTTTTAAAGTGAAGTCTGATTCATTATCAGAAAAGATCTGAAATAACAAAGAATTTGATTAAGCTTATTGGGATGTAATACAACCAAAATCAAGCCAAAGTGTGATAAAGATACATGAAGGGAGGTAATCAAGTCTGAAGACCAATTAGACAATCAAACAGAAGTCAACTCTACTCTAGTTAACAGGAAGATAGCATTAATTTAAGAGGGTCTGGGTTGGATTGCAAATTTTGATCCTAAGAATATTCCAAGTTCATCAGGTGTTGGAAAAAAGAAAGTTGGTCAGTAAATTAGAAAGGAAACCCATAGAGGGACAAAGAAGTCAAAGAAATTTGGAAAAAGTGTTAATAGAATTTAGGACCTGTAAGACTTACATCATGGATTATTAACACAACTATTTGCATTTCAGCTGTTGGTGACAAATAAATTTTAGAATCTACCTAACAGCATTGCAGGATGAAGCCATGTCCATTTTTCAATATATATATATATATATATATATATATATATATATATATATATATATATATATATATATATATATATATATATATATATATATATATATATATATATATATATATATATAAGGATGGAGTGAAGTATCGGTATCGGTAAGTATCGGTGAATTTGAAAGTCTTAGTATCGGTATCAGTATTGGTAAAAATTTTGGTATATGAATGGATAAAATATCGGATATCGTATATCAGTGAATTTTTAGGTATCGGTATCGGTAAAAATTTTGGTATCTCTCCATCCCTAATATATATATATATATATATATATATATATATATATATATATATATATATATATATATATATATATATATATATATATATATATATATATATAATATATATATATATAATATTAAAAATATAAATTCCCCTAAATTTTTTATGCTTTTTTTTTGGGGGGGTGGGGGGGCTTCTTAAGATATGAATATAATAAATATCTTATTTTCATAAATTGTTTACATAATTCAGTTACTCTCTCCATCCTCTTTCTAACCATTAAACTGTTTCTTCATTCTCATTTACTATCACAATTACAATGGATATCGTTCATCTTTACTCTTTAATTTTAAACCTTTTTGAGGAGAGTGTGAGGAATATTTTCCAACAAGTCTCACCCTTTCTCTGTCCAACTCTCCAACCCAAGACTTAACAAATATGCCTATTTTTACATGAACTTAACCGTAATGTCTGGCACAGTCTTCCTTTCATATGTAAACTATCAATTACATCTTAATCAGGCAATGTTGGATTCTAACCTGGATAAAAGACTTTGACACTCCAAATCTAGTGGATTATAACTGGGATTTCCAAGATATATATATATATATATATATATATATATATATATATATATATATATATATATATATATATATATATATATATATATATATATATATATATATGAACCGACCGGGGCCCCGCCCTGGCTAAAAATCAGGGAAAACCGGGGTTGCCAGCCGGGTTAAAATGGCAAATTATACAAAAAAAAAAAAAAAAAAAAAATTAATTTTCAGCCGATTCTGCTGAAAACTTTCAGTGTATATAAATTTTTTACCGGTAAGAAAAGTCCATTTCTAGCGAGTCTATTACAGTTAAAAGTTTTTTTTTTTTTTTTTGTGGAAATTTTACCCTTTTTCAATAGAATGGCGGTGCCAAACCACTTTCTAGAATGAACTGAAAGTTGGACTATTTATTCAAAATTATACGGGCTACAAAAGCCTTTAATAGACTTTTGTTCCCAGAGTTATAGAAAAAATGTTATAAGCCAAAAACTGACCAACTATAGAAAAAAAAAATTTTTGAACTAAAAAAATCCACCTTTTCATTCAAAATCTTTTTAAAAAAAATACAACTCTAACATTTCATATTTTTGGTGTGTATAGAGGAGGGGTGGGGCTACCAATTCTTCTATGTATTTTATTCGATGAGATTCGTTGGTTTTGAGATATAGCCTTCAAAAAGGTCCATTTTTGGCCAAATTTCAAAAATTCCCAAAGTTTGAGAGGCTATATCTCGCTTCAAACAAAGGGCATTTAAAAATGCACTAAATTAAAATTGTTGCCCTGTTCCTCTTCTAAACAATATTCACAAATAAAAAAAAAATAGTTGGTAGCTTTTTTTTTTTAAATAATTTTTTCCTCCAGAAGGGTACGATTTTTGCAAATTTTTTTTCAAGTGCTAATAACTTTTTTCTAGACGTGATATCAAAAATCTATTCCCACCAATGCAAGAAATTGAGGCAAAGGTGGTATTCAGTTAAATTTTCAGCTCATGTGGACCAGTGGTT
>SEYY01011536.1:0-15000 GCA_009176605.1 Armadillidium nasatum | reverse complement strand
AACAATTCAAAATATTTATTTGTTATATATTATCAATTGATTTTAAATGCTGTTGCTATCAATATACTTTTGAAAAATCAAAAACTTCTTTAATGGAAGGCATTTATATATGTATAGGTAGAGATAAAAAGTTTTCAGACATACGTAATAAAAATTTATCAATATAACAAAATTATATAAAGTTATTTTTCCACATAAGCTCCATTAAAGTAAACAATTTTGCTATCTATGTTTCTATTGCTAGATTCCTTTTTTGTAGAATTGTGGGGCTATCTTTCACACCAGGTTATAACCAACTTTTTTTTTTGCTTTGTCTAATGACTGAAATCTAGTACCTTTCAGATATTCTTTTAATTTTAATAACAGTAGAAAAGTCTGATGGAGCCTAATCAGGGCTATGAGGAGGGTGTGGAAGTTTCCTATCAGAATTCACAAAGAAGAGCTTTGACATCCTTTGCAAAATGTGCTGGGGCATTGTCATGGTGAAACAAAATCTGGCTATGCAGCTTTCCTCAAAATTTTTTGATCAGTATGGTCTTCAGCATTTGTAATCCGTAACAGTTTTCTATTCTAAAAATTCTATTACGATAAGTCCCTTTCAATCCCCAAAATTTGTGGCCATAACCTTTGTAATGTACCTCTCTTCTTTGGATTTCACAGGTCTATCTGTTCCTTTCAGATGCTACTCTTTTGTTTGTTTTTAGTTCTCTGGGTTAAACTGGTAGATCCAGGTTTCATTCTCAGTAATACAGTGCTTGAAAAATTATCTTCAGGTTTTTGTTAAAATTACCAAAGTTATAAGCTTGCTCATGTCAAAACCCTTAATAAAAAAGCCAATACTGAACCATGTGAAATTCCAACTTGATTGGCAACTTCAATAGTGATTTAGCAATCTTTTTTAATTCAATTCTGTACAAGCTTGATATTTTCTTGATTTTTTCAGTGGAGGGTCTCCCTTCCCATGGGTTAACTTTACATTTGTTCTCTACCTTCCTTAAAGTGTTTAATTCAATCATAAACCATGGCTTTACGTGGTGAAGAGTTCCCATAAACCTGTTGTAAAGATTCAATAATCACAAAAGGCTTCCAATCAAATTTGGTTAGAAATTTAGGTGGCTCTAATTCCAAAATTTGCCATTTTATAGGCATTAAAAGACATTAATAAATGCAACTTAGGCCAACATTCACAAAGAGATAAAATTATGAAAAATATAAAAAATAAGTTTGAACATGTTTTAGTCTGTAATATACTTCATTATTTGAAATTAAAACATTTTTGAGAACTTTTTGACTCTCCCTTGTAAATTATCTTACATAAGTCTACTTAAAAAAAAAATTTCCTAATATATATCAATAATATTTATATTGAAATGGTTTTTTAATTAATAGATTACCAAAACTCCATTAGCTACGTTCAAACCAATGCAAGGTTTCGTTGCTGTTTGAGATTGAACTTAATGTATATTTATTTTCTAGAGAGATTGTAATTTTTTTTTTTTTTCAGTTTGTAAATTATTTGGAATATATTTCCATTAAAATAAATATTAAAATGAATTTCAAATCTGAAATTGAAATAAAAGAGGAAGAGTTAGATTTGGAATATGACTTTTATAATCAAACTTCTCAGGTGAGGTATATATATATATATATATATATATATATATATATATATATATATATATATATATATATATATATATATATATATATATATATATATATATATATATATATATATATATATATATATATATATATATATATATATATATATATATATATATATATATAATGGTTAGTGATTTTTAATATTTTTATATAATTAAATAAAAAAATCATGATTCTCTTAATTGTTTTTAGCTATATCTTTTTTAATATTTGTAGGCTTATTCACTTAAGTAATAATTAATAATTAAATATAATAAATAAGTATAATTAGTTAATTAGGTTAATTGAGTTATTTAAATAATTTTAAAAAAGGTACAATATATTTTGATCTTCCTTTTATAGGCAATAAAAATGATGAAAATGCGTCTGTATTTAAATTTTAGATTTTAAAGAAAATTTGTAAATGAAATTGTATTATTATTTTTAAAAGTGTTATGGTTTTGTGTTATTTAATTTTTATTATCATTATTAAGATAAGTTATAAAAATAAATGAAAAAACACTTATTTTAAGCATATGATCTCTAAACACTTAAATTTTGAATGAAAATAAAACATTTAATTTCTATAATTAAAACAAAAAAATAAATTGTTATAATGTAGAAGTAGAATATTAAATGTTAGTGAATTGGTTCAATTGAATTGATTATTAAAAAAATATTTTGGAAGATTTGGTGACACATTTCAAACCTAAAGTTTTTTATCTCAATTTTTTTTTTTTTTTTTTTTACCTCTTCAGTAATACATAATTCTATGGAACAAGTTAACTATAATAAACTTTTTGGAATAAATTTATATTTATAGATACAAAATAGCTTATATTTATTTTTCATTTTTTTTAAAAAAATTAAGTATGTGATTAGGAAGGCTTGTTCCATTATGGTTTTACCTCTACATACAGCTTTCAAAATAATAATTAAAAATGATAATAATGATAAATTAAGAAAAAATACTATTTAAATTTTAAAATAATAGATTTTGTTTTTATATAATAATATATATACAATTGAAGCCATATAACCCGCCTTTTATAGTAAATATCTAAAGTTAGAATTCAAAGGTAAAACAGTGTTGCAGGTTTCAATAATTTAGTAAAAAAATATGTCTGACTTTAATTTTTGCCCCAAATTGTTTAAATTTATATGATTTTTTTTTTTTTTTTTTTTTTTTTTTTTTTTTTTTAAAAAAAAAAAAAAAAAAAAAAAAAAAAAAAAAAAAAAAAAAAAAAAAAAAAAAAAAAAATGATTTTTTTAAAAAAAATCAATTAATTTGTGTAATTTGATTTTTATTATTTTGAGAGGGGTTTGCTTGCTTCTCCCTTCAGTTCCAAAGTCGTAAAACTTGCTTAATTTTTTAGATAACCTTAACAAAATTAACCATAATTGCTCATTTATTAATTAATTTCAGATACTAAAACATTAAATATTAGTAAATAATATACAAATAAACAAATTTTACCTTAAAAACTTTAATGATATTATGAGGAAAGAAAATCATGTCTGTAAAATTGGGTAAAGTTGTTGATACTTTCATTTAATTCTTAAAAATATTCTTTACTTTTGTCCTACTGTTTTTATTTATGATTCTATATGATAGGTAAAAGATCAAATTTAAGTTATTAAAGTTTCTATTTGGGGTGGATGGGGAAGGGAGTTTATTTACCATTTCAAATTGATTTTAATATTTTCAATGATATATATTTTGTTAAGGTTATCTTAAAAATCAAGAAAGTTATATGGCTCTGAAAATGAGGGTGGAACATAAATCAAGAACTGTAAGTCTTACACATTTTTTAATCATGCAATTAAACTTAGGGCACAAGGTAACCCTATACATCAAATTTCTTAAAAATGTGACAAAGTGGCATAACACCTGTGTAGGTTTGTCATGGAGTTACTCTATATCAACATTGGGGTTTCATTGCCTACTGTTGTATCATGATACATGGCCAAAGGAAATTGATTAGTTAGCACATTTTCTTATATTTTGGTTTGATAGCATACCTTTCTTTCAGGACAGTTTTAGCCACAAATGAAGTGACTTCCAATCTAGATTGGTCAACCTTCTGTACTATAAGGAAATAGAGAGAATGTAATTTTTATATGATGGAATAGCAGGGACTGTTTTAAATGTTGGCTATAATTTTGTGATAAGTAGGAATTGATATTATTATACTAATGCTCATTGCTATAAACTATAATTAATTGCTGAAAATTTCCTACAAGCAACAATTTTTGTGCCCAATCAGATCCACTGAGCCAATGTATATGCGTATAATGGACATGACTCTCTCTTGCAATGAATTGAGGTTTAGAAATAGCTTTGTATCTAAACCATTGGTCACAGAATTTTGTTGGGCATTACCCTAAAATTATTTATGTAGAGTGGTGTTACCTTTAACTTTGAAAGTGAGGGATAACAAACTGATTGCTTTTAAAATATAGATATATTTCTTAAGTTTCACTAATTCCAGAATTCACAATAAACACTAAATTTAAAAAAGTTCATTGATCTAATTTCTTATGTGAATACAATCATGCAAGCTGAAAAGTATGTATTGTATCTGAAAATTCAACCCTAAAAATAAAACAAAATAATCAAATGGAAAAAAAAGTCTGTTTAAAATGTAATAATTGTAACAGACAAATTAATAAAATCTTATTAATTAGTGAGCAAAAGAATTTTGTTAAATTTTCATTTCCAAGTTTTGAAAAAAAAATTAGTTTCATTTTTCATACATCATCATCAAAATCAGAGGTTATTGATGTCCAATGAATTTTAATTCATCCTTGGGGTTGAAAATAAGCTTAACTGTGGGGAGGAGAACTGGTCCCTCTTACCATAAATTTTAGTCAATAAAATTCAAACTTGTCTCATCTTGATCTTCATGACACTGTGGCTTGATTTTGGTTGTTCTGCTTCAACTCTGTAAGCATAATCAAATCCTTTGTAATTTCAGGTCTTTTCCAATTTAGAGGAAGGCATAAAAAATGAAGAATTATATGAAAAGGCATCTATAAAGTCAGAGTTGAGAGAATCAGAGAAGGGATCCATGTTTGATGAAAAACTGTTTAACAATGATATAAAATCAGAAAATCTGATGATGATTGAGAAGAAATCTTTAAAAGTATGTGAATTCAAATCTGTTATTACTTTTTATTGAAGCTAAACATAATTGAATGAGTTATTATTATTTCAAATTAATTTGTAGAAATTTACGACCCTGGAAAATGTTTCTTCATTGTTGAAGAAAATAAATGACAAATGTTTAGATGAAGATTTTGAGTCAGATGAAGAGAGATTCTTCGCTCAACTTGTCAAGTCAAAATCTCCTTCGGTTCTTCTCAAGAAGTTTAGTCGTAAGGAATTAAAGGTAAATTTTAGTTTTAAACATGGCTAAAATTAAAATTATTATTATTATTATTATTATTATTATATCACAATAAAATTTTGATTTATCTTTAATAGTAAATTTAATTGATACAAATTAATGAATGAATTCCTGTTTGCCAGCAACTCCTTCTGTTCTCATGCTATTCCTCACTCACAAAGATGTAGTCTTCATAAAATTCCTGAGGCTCATGATACTACTACTTCATCCCAAGATTCTGCTACATTTGTCCCTTCAGATATTCATTCTCCATAGAGAAAATCATTTATATTTCTGGTTCCTCTTCTTCCAGCTTACTCCCCCAAATGTGATAATTTTACTTATTCAATTCTCTTGTTGATTTTAACTGCTCTACACCTGTGTTACCTTCTGCTAATGTCATTCAAACCTTCGCCTCTAATTCTTCCTAGTATAATTTCTCTCCCCACGTATCCATCCATCCTCATTGAAAGCCTCTCATTGTATTTTCTTTCAAAAATTTAATTTGGTTCACATTTTACAGTCTTTTGACTTTTAAATTGAAGAGGAAAATCTTATAGAGAGTATCTCTCTGGGGATCAAACCAGCCCCTTTGTTATTGAGTTTGATTCTCCTTTACCACATACACAATGCAAGGCATATCCTCTAATCTTTAATCTTAGCGAGAGAGAAAGAGACCGCCACTGTTTATCCTTTTTAATTTTGAACTATAGGCGTTTTTCAAGGTTCGATTGAATCCCACATCCTCTTCCAATTATTTAATAATGGCCATTCCTCTGTCACTTCACCTTTCCACTCATGTTTATTACGTAATGAGTTTGTGCTACTCTTTTGAGTTTGAAAAGTTTGTAAAATGGTGGCTTTAGATGAGCAATATATATATATATATATATATATATATATATATATATATATATATATATATATATATATATATATATATATATATATATATATATATATTATATATATATTTTTTTTTTTTTTTTTAATACTAATTTGTAATTAAGTCGAGAAAACATGATGCTTTTCAATACTTCAAAAACTCATTTCCTTAGTTACTTAAAAACATTCATTAAATCATTTATAATCTTTCAGGAAGTCATTCAGCTCTAACCTTCCAACTCTCAGTATTTTTATGTCCTTTCTTCTAATCTCAATTGGTGAAATTATTTCTGATTCTCTTACTAAAAAAGACCTTAGAGGTGTATATATATATATATATATATATATATATATATATATATATATATATATATATATATATATATATATATATATATATATATATATATATATATATATATATATATATATATATATATATATATATATATGCAAAAGGATTCACTCCTATGAAATAATCTCTCTAAAGATTTAATTTGAATGCAAATAAAAAAAATAAAAAAAAATATAAAAAATATAAAAAAAATAAAAATTAGAGTTAAACATAAAAATTTGGTTTTCAATATTGTGAAATGTCAAAATTTGTTTGAAATTAAAAGAAAATTTTTACAAAGTAATTATTTTACATTTAATTAATGCACATTGTTGTAAGGAGTAGAAAATCTATGTTCAATACATGTAATTGTTTTATTATTGTTCTGTACAGGCACTTCTTGGTGATGTTAGTGAAGTAGAAAATGGTTCCAAAATGAAAAGTACTTCAAGAAGTAAACCTCTGACGTCAGTAACACGTGATCAAAGTATTAAGGAGAATCATCTGGAAATCGTCAGTTGCAGATTTTGTAATTTTAGTTTTAAAGGCCAAGCTGAGTTGAAAAGCCATTTAAAGACACATGAAAAAAGAAAGTTTAAATGTGACCATTGCAGTTATGAGGGTAATTCTAAATTTTTGTTAAAACAGCATTTGTTAGTTCACAACAATATCAAATTGTTTAAGTGTTCTGTTTGCAGCTACGAATGCAAAAGGAAAGGAAACTTAAAAAGTCACATGCTTATACATGGAAATGTAAAGTTATTTAAATGTTCTGACTGCAGCTATGAATGCAATCGTAAAGAAAATTTAAAAAGTCACATGATTATACATGGAAATGTAAAGTTAATTAAATGTTCTATTTGCAGCTATGAATGCAAAAGGAAAGGAAGCTTAAAAAGACACATGCTTATACATGAAAATGTAAAGTTATTTAAATGTTCTGAGTGCAGCTACGAATGTAATGTGAAAAGAAGTATGAAAATGCACTTGTTAAATCATGAAAATATAAAGTTATTTAAATGTTCTGAGTGCAGTTATGAAAGCAATAAGAAAGGAAACTTGAAAAGTCACATGCTTACTCATGGAAATGTAAAGCTATTTAAATGTTGTGAGTGCAACTTTGAATGTAATTTTAAAGGAAGCTTAAAAAGACACAAACAAAATAAACATGGAAATATGTAACAAGTAACACTATAATTAGAACATTAGAAAAATAGAGACAGTTAGAAGCCACACCTTTATCGAGACTGTCCCAATCAAAACAAATAATACTATTGGTAATTCTAATACATGCAACAAAGACTTGGTCTATCCTCTCCTTAGTTATCAATTCATTCATGCAAGGGTTAAAATAAAACTAAGCCCTTACATACATTTAGTAAACCTAACTAATGACATTATACAACTAATTACATATGCAACATGCAGTGAACCAACACACTACAAAATTGCCACTTAGGCTTAGTCAAAAGCTGGTACTGAAAGAGTATATTTTTTGATGGAGATGGCATGATTCTTTTTAATTTTCTTATGTCCTCTAGTTTCTCTTCCATGGTCCACTATAAAGTATTTTTCAATCTCTGTATTACTGTCAGATGCAAATAATATGTAAACTTGTATCATATCCTTTATGAGAAATCTTTTTTCAACTGAGAACATTCCCAGCTGCTTCAACCTCTCCTCATAGCTCTTACTTCGAAGCCAGAAATCATCCTTGTTGCTCAACGTTGTACTCTCTCCAGGATATCTATGTCTTTTCTTAAATGTGGAGCCAAAACTTGTGCAAAATACTCTAATACTGGCCTAACATAGCTATTGTATAGCTTGCTTATAACCTTATTGCTCTTGTAAACTACATTGCGATTTATAATACCTAACATCTTATTATCTCTAATCCTTGCTTACAAACACTGATCATCCACTTTTAAATTATTACTTAATAATCACACCTAAATCTTTTTATTGGTCCACAGTCTCAAGCCAATCCCATTCATATCATAATTAAATCTTTCATTTGAGTAACCTACATGAAGAACTTTAAATTTTTTACTATTAAAATTCATTTGCCACTTACACTCTGCCTATCCAAGGAATCTATCTAGTCACCTTGAAGCTTTATACATCCATCATTATTCCTTACTGAAGGGACCACTTTGGCATCATCTTCAAACTTAAAAACCTTACATTTAAGACCTTTGTCTAAATCAGAGAAACAATTAGTGGTCCCATCACAGAACCCTGTGGGACCCCAATCTTCACTGTTTCCCATAATGACTTATTTCCATTCAGTAGCCCACACTACCTTCTGTTCTTCAACCATTCATTAATCCAATTGTGCACCACTCCACCCATTCCACACTGTGACAACTTTTGCATCAGCTTATCAAATTATAAATAGCTTTGCTGAAGTCTGTATGTGTGTGTATATGTCTAAAGAAATGTGAAATTTACAATTATATTAATCGCATGTCAGTTCTGAAATATGACGTCTGCAGATTGCATTTTCTTTCCATCTTTATTAAGTAAATATTAAATAAATAATGATTTGTATTTACTTTGAACTATTTAGATATTTTTAATTATGTACGAAGAAATTTAAAACGTTGCATTAAAAACTTTAATTTTATTTTTTTGACATTGTTAATAAAATTAATTTAGTCCATTTTTATTTGTTTCTCTAAATTTGGTTACCTTGGAACCATTTAATTAATATTTATTATGTAATTTAATATCAGTTAATTTATATTATCAGAAATAGTAAAGAAATATGGGCCAGCTTGGCAAATGATTTTGAGAAGTAATATATATATATATATATATATATATATATATATATATATATATATATATATATATATATATATATATATATTATTTTTTTATGTTAAAGGTGGTTGTATTTGGGAGTAATGTTATTTAAATTTAATAGTTATTAAAAAGTCACATGGACAAACATTGAAATATAAAGTTATTTAAATGTTTTGTTTGTAGCTATGAATGCAATGAGAAAGGATGTTTAAAAAGAGACAAACGAAATAAGCATGGAAATATGTAACAAGTAACACTATAAATAGAGTAGAGCAAAGTAGTCTTTTTTTTAAAACAATAACAATTAATGAAATAATAATATAAGGATGGAAATTAGCAAAAGAGGAGTAATGAATTTATTACGTGAATTAATTTCTATATTGATTAAATTTATACAAGACTGAGTAAACAATAACAAGAATATTTTTCTTTTAGTAGTTATTTCCTTTTTCCTGTGAATTTTATTTTATCAAAGGGATTGAGTTTAAATTACAATATTCAAAGAGCAAGAACTTTGTTCATCAAGTACTTCAACAACTATAAATAAATGTGCTCACATTTACAATACATTATCAGTTAACTGCTTATAAGAAGGAACCATATTTACTTTATACTAGTTTCTTTTATTGCTTTTTCATAATCAAACAGAAAATGATTAATACAAACAATTGTATGATTAAGTTAAAGGCCTGAAGACCTGAGAAAACTCTATCTCCAAACCTATAAAAAGAAATAAAACAAAGGCTTTTTTGCAATGTAATTCTTAACAAAAAATCTAACTATCAAGCATAAGAAAACACTATCTATGCCAACCATAAATTTTTGATTTATACTTATAACTTTATTATTAAGTTTCTTCCCTTTTTCGCTTCGTTTTTCTTTTTTACTCTGTAAAGAACAAGCCTATTAAAACGCTTATTTCAATATATATTGATTCCCAGATGGCTTGTTTATAAATATATATCGTGGGTGTACTTGCAAAATTGACCAATTTGATAAAGAATTAATGAACACAACTTGACAACATTAACAGAGTTTATTTTGTTCAGGTCAGCACCAGAAGATAAAATACAGAAACTTGGCTAAAAGAAAGATAAACTATATAAGAAATGTAATACATATGTGTTAATACAATACTTATACCAGATTTCCTGTCTCGGTACTCTGCCACAGCGTGATTGACCAATATATATATATATATATATATATATATATATATATATATATATATATATATATATATATATATATATATATATATATATATATATATATATATATATATATATATATATATATATATATATATATATATATTATATATATATATATATATATATATATATATATATATATATATATATATATATATATATATATATATATATATATATATATATATATATATATATATATATATATATATATATATATATATATATATATATATATATATATATATATATATATATATATATATATATATATATATAATGTGTGTGTATGTGTGTATAGCATAGATAATGGCTGAAGAGTGGAGAAGTTCGTCAGGAAGACATTGAATAATTCAACAAATTGATGAATACTTGAGGCAGACACCAGAGCTCATACCTGCTCAAGAATTGGAATATTTGGTAATTTATTTTTTTTATTTATTATTTATTTATTTTTTTAATTAAATAATAATCTTCACGTAGTCAATTTTGATTATTTTTTTTTTTTTTTTTTTTTTTTGTGAAAGCCATTAAAAAGAATACCAGTATGTTTATAGTTCACATTTAAATTTTGGTATATAATATATTATACAATATTAATTACTAATAATTATGCTAGTGTAAAATAGTTAATCTCAATTATATACCTTATATGATATATAGTTTCATCTCTTACAAAATATGTATAGAATACTATAGGTAAAGAATAACTTATTTTGAGAAAAGGATCTCCCTCCCCTACTGAACACAGACTCAGAGGTAACAACAGGTCAGCTTCAATATCCTTTGTTTAAAAAAGGAGATTGAAGCTGACCTGTTACTTCTGTTCTTGCTCATAAAACCTAGACCATTAATTGGATTGTTCAGGTTTGAGTATTACATATCAAGTACACTTGCTTTCTTTCTTTTTTTTATTTTTGTAGTTTGTAGTCCTTAATAAACGTGATTTTTAATGATAAGTCTATTTGAAATTAATTTTTTTCCCTATGATAGAGATTCTAACAAATATTAAAATATGAGTAAAAAAAAAAAAAAAGGAGGTACATAATTTTATGGAATATTGAAACTGTTCCATTCATATAAAATAAACCTCACTTGCCATCATCATGACCATTTTTTTTTTTTTTTTTGAAAAATGCAGCCAAAAAATCTTAAAGAAAATATCAAAAATTTGACCTGCACATTACGATAGCTACTAATTAAACAAACTTATTATTTGAATTTGAGAAATTAAACAATGTAAGGACAATAAATATATAATTCATTTGAGAAAACTTGTTTTTAAAGATCTGACCAAAATAAGCTGAAGCATTTGAAATTACATTATTTTCCCATATTGTATGTATGAATCTATTATTTTCAAAGGCCAGCCCCAAGATTAAGTTACTTTATAACTGATAGTAATTATCACAACCAAATGGTTATTGCTTTTATTATCTTTTTTTTTTTTTGCTACCATTTTCTCTTTAAAGTTTAAAAAAAAAAAAAATCTTTAATCAATTTGAATGTAAAAAAATTTTTAAAAATTATTCTAAGCTCTTTTCCTCTAAGAAATTTCTCCTCCAAAAGAAATTTTCTTTTCCTTTGACATATATTTGCTCCTGCTCATAAAACTTAGATCATTAAGTGGTAATGAAGATGTGGACCAGAGTTAAAGTTGGAATTACATAAAAAGTTCAATTTTGTTCAGGAAATGGTTCAAGTTCATTCAGGTTTAGAATGGAAGTTGCCAAAACTGTATTTGAGGATGTAGCTGAATTTAGAGAACTCATCATCATAGTTGGGTAATTTGAAGTTCTGACTTAAAACCAGTGATCAGACCTGTGGACAGTGTCCAGTTTTTTATTCCACAAAAGGATTTTGAAGTTTGTTCTCAAACTTTAGTTATGACTATTCTAAAATATTTGATCGAAAAAAAAAAAAAGTTTTTAAAATTTTTTTTGCAAAATTTATGTGATCTTTTTATATTTCTTACTCTACCTATAACTGTTTTTAACCTATCGCAATTTATAGAGCTCTTCAGTTGTTAGTTTGTTCCTATTTTATTGACATTAGTTTTCAGCATCTTATTTGTTCATTCTAACTTTTAAAGATTGCTCATATGCTTAACTGTTAATAATCACATCTCAGCATTTCCTGTTTTCTTCATACATAGAATCAGGCAATGCAAAAAATAATGCAATGCAATGCTGTTTGGCATGAGGTTAGATGAAATGAAGGTTATTGAATGACTGTCATCTTTGGCATGAGAAAAATTTACATTTGCAGGAATACATATTGGTACATTGTTGTGTTTATCTTTTATTTTTCCTGCAAAGTATGTATTCGACATACTTTCTGCCTTTTGATGTACCTTTTTGGAGTAATTTATGTTTCAAAATTAAAATAAAGTAAAAAATGTTGGCATGGTTTTAATGTTTCTAATCCTCTTTAACAATTGAGCATGTGGTTCCTCATATCCATAAATCTGTCTCATCTTTGGTAAAATGTTTTCAAAAATCTTGACATTATTATTAGCCTATTGAAAATCTTCTAACTTACATCATTAGTTTGAGTTTATTATTAATTAACATCATTGAACAAACACTACAAACATTTGTTTGTAATGAGAAGTATGTCCAAATATTTGGATAGAATTTTGTGCCACATTATTGTTTTCCTACACAGAAACAAACAATGGTTTTGAAATTACCAGATGAATTGAAGAGAATGAAAAGCAGTGATTGGTCTTATGAAGGATAAAATGCTGTTTCTGTATTATAAATGTATATTTATTAAAATCTATTATTAATCTGAAAATTGTTTTCAAAAATACAAAATACAATGCGTGTGTGTGTGTGTGTTTTAACTGGGTTTTGTTTTTAAATTTTTTTTTAATTGGGTGATTTAACGTGTTGGGGGGGAAGTTTATTGGCAACATGTATTTTCATGCTTCCTTATAGAATTACCACCCATAAAATTTGAATATAGAATTGAAATTGACTCTGGCTCCTGGAGTGAGAGCCTGGAGTGAAATTACTGTAATTTTTCTTTTAACTGAGGAGTCAGAGCTCAAGATATAATGCTACAGAGTCTGGAGCATGTTCATTGGAGTGGCTCTGAAGCCTCCTATCAACCCATGAATGTCAGTAAGGTTAACAAAATCTGAAATTAGCTGACATTAGAACAGGTGTTGGAAGTGATCACCATTAGCATCTAAAGAATACCTCTTCACTCTTGTTACGAAAAGTTGCTGCCAAAATTCCATGGAAATTGACTCAATTTCGTACATGCTGAAGTTGACAAGTGGTGCGATCTCTCATTCTACCTTGCATCTCACACACCAACATTTGTTCATACCAAATTTTATTACTCTATGTTAAAATATATATATATATATATATATATATATATATATATATATATATATATATATATATATATATATATATATATATATATATATATATATATATATATATATATATATATATATATATATATATATATATATATATATATATATATATATAACCTCTGGTGGGCAGAGGCTTACTAAAATTTTAACCAGTTGGGAGGAAATCAGAAATATTAGAGGAAGACATGTTATAATACACAGAATTTAAAGGTTGGTAAGTCGTAAGAAGTTGGGAAAATAGATGAAGGGAGTGTTCCAGACTCTTCCTGTATATTATGTAAGATTGAGCATAGCGGTTAAATCTGAGGTCAGAGAGTTGGACAGAGAAAGGATGAAACTGTAAAAAAGAGGTTTTGCACAAGCTCTTCTCAAAGGAGGAGGTATACAACGGAAGAGTTCAGAAGGGCAGTGTCCATTGTAATAGCGATAGTATAGAGAATGTGATGCAAAAATTCGACGGGCAGAAAGAGATTGGAGAATTAGCGTGAGCAGAAGAGTTTATAAGACAAAAATCCTTCGACTCCACCTTTTCAAGTAGTCATATAAGTGGAACCACCGTAGATGTGTGGCATACTCCTTACAGGGGCAAGCAACTGGGGTGATGTTAAGAAATTCTAAAGGCGCCTCAGAACACCTAGGCTCTTTAGAAACTCAAACAATGTAATCATTCCAAGAAAAATCACGAGAATATTAAGGAGAGATGAAGATTTGGGTTGTGTGTTTTCAAAGAAGATGTCATAGTTATGTAGCAAGTTGAGTAGATCGATGGAGGAATTGAGTTTTAGATGCACTGAAAAGGACCATGTTTCTCTACCCCAATTTGAAATACGAGATAGATCAGAGCTCAGTTGTTCCAATGCTACCCTCCTTGCGTCTGTTAACTGCTGTTTGTAGGAGCGCCTTTCAAATTGAAAGGAGTAATGAAGAGTGGAGTCATCGGCATAGGAGTGGATAGGAGATGGAGTAACAAAGAGAAGATCATTATGAAAGCAAAAAAGTGGATAGGATAGATCCTTGATGAGGAACACCACTTATAATAGATTTAAAGGATGAACGGTGGTGGTCTACAACAACTGCTATAAAACCACCAGAAAGGAAATCAGAGAGAATGATAGGCTCCGAAAGAGGGAAGTTTAGAAATAAAACCTTTGTGCCAGAATCTATAGAAGACTTTAGATATGTCCAGCGCGACAGCAAAAGATTCACCGAAATGCCGGAGAGCAGGACCAAGAGTCAGAGAGAAGGAAAAGAAGATCACCAGTAAAGCGATTTTTACGAAAGCCATACTGCCAATCAGATAAAAAAAAATTAAAAAATAAAAAAAAA
>SEYY01011535.1:20000-22679 GCA_009176605.1 Armadillidium nasatum | reverse complement strand
TATATATATATATTATATATATATATATATATATATATATATTATATATATATATATATATATAATATATATATATATATATATATATATATATATATAATATATATATATATATATATATATATATATATATATATATATATATATATATATATATTATATATATATATATATTATATATATTAATATATATATATACTATATATATATATATATATATATATAATATATATATATATATATATATATATATATATATATTATATATATAAATCAGTTTTAATTTAGGGTCATTGCAAGTCCTCCTCTAATTTATTCAAGTGTATCAATGTGTCACAAAACGTAATCCGGGGTGGACTATCGTCTGTCTTGTAAGCCCGGAATTCGTTAAATCTTTTAAAACGTATAGAGGTAATTAATAAATATTCGATAAAACAATATTCCTTTTAATATCTTCAATAATGGAAATCAATGATTCTTTTATATATTTGTCTTCTTAAAGGAAGCCTTCTGCTTCACTTGTTAAAATATTTTGATTCAGGAGGAATCCTACTTCTCCTATTATCTTTTCTTCGGAGGTATTCAACTTCTCCAATCTAATTATTATTCCTGGAGGTATTCCGCTTCTCCTATTAATCTTCCCAGGAGGCATTCAACTTCTCCTGCTATTTTTTCCTGGAGGAATTCTACTTCTCCAATCTATTCAATTTCTATCAGGAGGAATTCTGCTTCTCCTATTTCTCTTAATTTCTTCAGGAGGAATCCTACTTCTCCTTGTATTCTTTTTCAGGAGGAATTTTACTTCTCCAATCTATTCTATCAACCCTTTCGTCGGGTTACTACTTTTGTAGATTACGATCAATGAAATGACGATCATATAGAATGACCCCGGTTAATAGAGGTCAGTCGCTTAAGTATCTCACTTCTTTAACTAGGATACTTTTAAATTATAACTTTCGTATCACATGAATTTATCTACGAAGTATTCTTTTTCTTACTTTCTGTCACCAAACGAATTGATCTTAATAACGTTCACACTGTATTCAAAACTGCTAATTCTTCCACTATAAATTTCATTCATTAATTAATTATATTTTCCATTTAATATCAACTGCGTGCTAAGTTCAAAAACGTAACAATGGTGTACCTTCCATTGTTACACAATGGTTTTTCATTCTCAAATTTCAAGAAGTGTACCATTAAGAAGTAATTTATTAAAATCTTCAATTTGTCAATCTTTAATTTGTCAACTCTAAAAGTTGCCACCCTGAACGGCAACATAGTTTTCCTATTCCACAAAAATCGTTTTATATATATATATATATATATATATATATATATATATATATATATATATATATATATATATATATTATATATAATATATATATTATATATATTATATGTTGTGTGTGTGTGTGTGTGTGTGTGTGTGTGTGTGCTCGTGTTTTTGCGAAGGTGTGTAGCTATGTGTAACCAAAGTTACAAATTAAATTTAAATAAATTTAAAAGGAATTTATTCTACAAATAAAAGCCAATTTTTATTTCTCTGAATATACAAAACAAAAAAATATTGTTTCCAAATTTGTTTTCGCAAATCACAAACAAAGTGAAAATTTTTATTTCTCAAATTTTATCATTTTGTGTTTGAGATTTTTGAATATAAGGCAATACTCCTGTCCTTTGTTGTATTAATCCTGGTTATATATATATATATATATATATATATATATATATATATATATATATAATTATTATATATATTATATATTATATATATATATATTATATATATATATATTACTATTCACGTTTCCCACTTTTGTGGGGTGTTGTCCACCGCAATTCAAGCACACAAACACACACATGCATTCTATCTTTCTCCCCCCATCACCACCGCCCTCCATCTTACTCTGTATTCTACAACTCTCCTACCCTCTTCCACACTTAGACCTCTTACCCCTAAAATCTCCTTCACCCTATCCATCTATCTCCACTTTGGTCTTTTCCTCCCCTTACCCCCCTCCTCCTCCGATCTCACCACTCTACCTACCATTCTATCTTCATTCATTCTACACACATGCCCAAACCACCTTAACACATCCTCCTCCTCTCTGCCCTCTGTTCATCTCCATCCACACATCTCTCTTATTCTTTCGTTTCTGATTCTATCTATCCTTCTTAAGCTACATATCTCCCTCAGTCCCTTCATTACAAAAACATTCAATCTTTTCTTGACCTGTGCATTCATCATCCAATTAACACATTCATACTTCACAGATGGTAGAAACATACTTACTATGAAAAATTCTTAGATTTATTTCCTTCAGTATTCTCCCCTTCTTCCATAACTCCTTCAATCTCCCATCACTTTCATTAATTCTGTCACTCTATTCTTTATTGCCTTTCCCATTTCAGATTCCCAGATATTTGAAATCTTCTACCTCATCAACTTTCTCTCCCCCTACCCCGACAACCTCCCATACCTACATTCTTGATACTTCATTCCAGCCACCAAGCCTCATTACTTTACTCTGTATTGGGTTTACTTTCAATCCCTAAGACTCATATTCTCCTAAAAACTCCCTCACTAACATTCTCAGCTTCTCTCAAAGCTCTGCAGTCAACACCGCATCATCCGCAAACAGCAAGACAATTAATTCCCATTAACCTTCCACG
>SEYY01011535.1:12500-15000 GCA_009176605.1 Armadillidium nasatum | reverse complement strand
AGTCTCATGAATTTTCTACCTTATGGCTTAACTCTCTTGCAATTCTACTACTAAATTTATTTGTTCTGTCTATTTATCTCCTAATTCTACTGACTAAAAAATTCTTCGACTATTTAAACTCCAAAATAGAGCACATTCTATCCTCTTCTCCTTTCTCTGAAATCATCATTTTAGGTGATTTCAATGTTCACCACCGCCAATGGCTTTCCTCTAGTTCTCAATCTCCAGCCGGTGAACTCGCCTTCAACTTTTCTATCCAGAACAACCTTGAGCAGTTGGTGCAACTCCCTACCCGTATCCCTGACCGTCTTGGTGATGAACCCAACATACTTGATCTTTTTTTAACCTCTAATCCTTCTCCTTATACTGTTAAACTCTTTCCTCCTCTGGGTTCATCCGATCACCTTCTTATCTCCGTATCTTGTTCTGTCTCTTCAAGTCTTCCGCAAGAACGGCCCCCGCCTTCGGCGAGGAGACGTCTGTGGCACTTCGGTGCTGCTAACTGGTCAGACTTGCGGTTGTACTTCTCTGATTTCCCATGGAATGATTATTGCTTTCGTGGGAGGGGTCCCTCGGAGTGTGCCGAGCGTATAACCGAGGTGATTCTCTCTGGCATGGAAGCGTACATTCCATATTCTTTCCCTTCTACTAAACCTAACAAACCTTGGTTTAACTCTGCTTGTTCTCGCGCTATCCGCCGCAGGGATACTGCCTTCAGAGATTACCGTCGTCTTCAAACTCCTGAAACTCATGCTACTTATATTTCATCCCGGAATCGTGCAAAATCTATTCTTCGAGATACCAAAAACTCTTTTCTCCGCCGCAAGTGCAATAATCTTTCTGGTTCTTCTTCATCTCGCCCTTTCTGGCATTTCGCAAAAAATGTCAACTCTAACTTTGCTTCTTCCTCTTTCCCTCCTCTAGTCTCTTCTGATGGCACAACTGCCATTTTACCTTCTACTAAAGCTGAACTCTTCGCTCAAACTTTTGCCTCTAACTCTACCTTAGACGATTCCGGAGCTATTCCTCCTCCTACAACCCCCTCCAACTCATTTATGATTAACATTGTAATTTCTTCTAAAGATGTCATTTCTGCTCCCTCTGAGCTTAACACTAAGAAGGCGTATGGTCCTGATGGTATTCCTCCTGCGGTTCTCAAAACTTGTGCTTCTGAGCTTGCACCCTGCCTTGGTAAACTATTTCGTCTTTGCCTTTCTACTTCGATCTTCCCTTCTTGCTGGAAACGTGCGCTCATTCAACCTGTACCGAAGAAGGGGGACCCTTCTCAACCCTCTAACTATCGTCCAATTTCTTTAACCTCCGTTCTTCTAAAGTTTTCGAATCTATCCTTAACAGGAAGATTTGGAAACATCTCAATTCTTCCAATCTTATCTCTGATCGCCAGTATGGCTTTCGTAAAAGAACGTTCTACTGGTGATCTTCTTTCCCTACTTTCTGACTCTTGGTCCTCCGCTCTTCGGGGTTTCGGTGAATCTTTCGCTGTGGCGCTAGACATATCGAAAGCTTTCGATAGAGTCTGGCACAAAGCTTTGATTTCCAAACTTTCCTCTTTCGGAATCTATCCTTCTCTCTGTGACCTCCTATCTAATTTCCTTTCTGGTCGTTCTATAGCAGCTGTTGTAGACGGCCACCGCTCCTCCTATAAATCTATAAATAGTGGTGTTCCTCAAGGATCTGTCCTTTCTCCAACTCTTTTTCTAATTTTCATCAATGATCTTCTCTCTATTACTTCGTCTCCTATACACTCCTATGCCGATGACTCCACCCTTCATTATTCCTTTCAATTTGAAAGACGTCCCTCCCAACAGCAGTTATAGACGCAAGAAGGATTGCCTTGGAGCAACTAACCTCTGATCTATCTCTCATTTCAAATTGGGGCAGAGAAAACATGGTCGTTTTCAATGCCTCAAAAACTCAATTCCTCCATCTTTCTACTCGACACAATCTTCCACACAACTATGACATCTTCTTCGAAAACACTCAACTCAAACCTTCATCTGTTCTCAATATTCTCGGTGTTTCTTTTTCTCGTGATCTTTCTTGGAAAGATCACATTATTTCTCTCTCTAAACAAGCTTCTAAGAGGTTGGGTGTTCTTTGGCGCCTTCGTAGTTTTTTTTACGCCACCCCAGTTGCTTGCTCTGTATAGGGGTGTTGTTCGCCCTTGTATGGAGTACGCCTCGCATATCTGGGGTGGGTCCACACATACAGCTCATCTTGAAAAGGTGGAGTCTAGGGCTTTTCGTCTTATCAACTCTCCTGCTCTTACTAAGTCTCTCTAATCTCTTTCTTCCCGTCGAATTGTTGCGTCACTCTCTCTATACTATCGCTATTACAATGGACATTGCTCTTCTGAACTCTCACGTCGCATACCTCCTCCACTGAGAAAGGCTCGTGTGACACGTCTTTCTACACAGTCTCATCCTTTCTCTGTCCAACTTTCCGACCCCAGACTTAACCGCTATGCTCAATCTTACAT
>SEYY01011534.1:0-16085 GCA_009176605.1 Armadillidium nasatum | reverse complement strand
AAAACAGCATTTGTTAATTCACAGCAATGGCAAATTGTTTAAATGTTCTGAATGCAACTATGAATGCAATTTTAAAGGAAGCTTAAAAAGACACATGCTTATACATGATAATATAAAGTTATTTAAATGTTCTGACTGCTCATATGAATGTAATCGTAAAGAGAACTTAAAATGTCACACACTTATACATGGAAATGTAAAGTTATTTAAATGTTCTCACTGCAGCTTTGAAAGCAATTATAAAATAAGCTTAAAAAGACACATGCTTATACATGATAATGTAAAATTATTTAAATGTTCTCACTGCAGCTATGGATGTAACGAGAAAAAAAGCTTAAAAGATCATTTGTTAAATCATGAAAATATAAAGTTATTTAAATGTTCTGAATGCTCCTATGCATGTAATCGGAGAGCACACTTAGAAAGTCACATGCTTACGCATGGAAATGTAAAGTTATTTAAATGTTCTGACTGCAGTTATGAATGTAATAAGAGAGAAAGCTTAAAAAGACACATGCTTACACATGGAAGTGTATAAATAATATCAAAATAAAAAGAGGAATATTTCAAGGGGATTCCATCTCGCTATAAACCCCTCAGTGTATTAATAAATGAATTAGGAAACGGATATAGAGTTAACCCTAGAAATGAAAAGAAGTCAAAATTCATATCTCATTTATTCTACATGGATCACTTGAAGTTGTATACTCCCAACAAAGAAGAAACCATCAAGCAGATAAAAACCGTGAAAGAATTTTCAAATGATATTTGTATGGATTTCGGATTAGATAAGTGTGCTTTCCTCTTGCTAAAGAAAGGTAGAAGAACATAAACAGGGAATATAATAATTAAATGGAGATGAGATAAAAGAATTAGAGCAAGAACGAACTTACAAGTATCTTGGAATTGAGGAATCAGAAAAAATAGAAAACTTAATAATGAAAAAGTTAAAAACAATATAGAAGATTAAAATTGAAAAAAGAGCTAAAACCAAAGAATAAAATACAAGCCATTAAGACCCTTGTAATACCGGTGCTATCATATAGTTTTGGAGCGATAGACTGGATGCAAGAAGATTTAAATAACTTTGATGTAATGACGAGGAAGATGATTCACGCCCATAAATTAATGTACAAGAATGAGTGCGTAGCAAGAATTCACAGCAGCTAGAGAGAAAGGAGGAATGGGAGTACCACTGATAGATACAATCTATAAATCTGAAATAATTGGAATCAAAAGATATTTGGAAGGGAAGGAAGACAAATTCTTGAAAGTGGGTACAGTGTTATGAAAGAACGAAACCTAACTCAACATCAATAATAAAAAAAATCAGATGACTACCCACGAAATAGCAATATAGATCAAGATGAAGGAAGGAATGAAGAAACCCTAAAGAAGAGAATTACATACATCAAAGAGAGATATAAAGAACGAAGAGAACATAGAACAGTGGAAAAGCCACACTTTTGCAAAACATCACAAGCAAATACTTGATGAAATATTTATAGACACTTATAGAACAAATGAAGTATTCATAAAGGGATGGTTAAGAAACGATGACGAAAGAACCATATTAGCTGCACAAGACCAAGCACTAAGAACCAACTGGTTCAGTAAACACATCGAAAGGGAAAATGTATCGGACAAATGCCGAATGTGCAAGAACTGGCCAGAATCAGTAATACATATTTTGAACGGATGTCAGATACTGCTGTATTGATGGTTATACACGGTAAGACACAGCAATATATGTAGACTAATACACTACAGATTCTGCCAAAAATATAAAATACCGGTTGCTACAAGGAACTATTGGGAACATAACCCAAATAGTATTGAAGAAAATAATAGTGTTTTACTTCTATATGACTATAATGTACCCACATCAATACATGTAACCAATAATAAATCGGACCTAGTCATTCATGATAAAACAAAAAATAAGTGTTGGATTGTAGAAGTAGGAGTATCATCGAATGGAGGAGTATCGGCATATGAGATGGGAAAGGAGATTAAATAATCAAAGATTAAAATATGAGATAAAGAGAACATGGAATATAGAGTTAGGTAGTAGAGATTGTAGCCATCATTGTAGGAGCAAGAGGCATTATTAAGAAGAGTCTTGTTGAACATTTGAAAAGAATTCTTATCCAAATTTCAACAATAGAACTGAGCATGATAGTGATCAAGAAAAGCATTAGCATATTGAGAATGACTTTGAGATTTGGGTAACAGAAGCAAAAAAAAAAAAATACATAAGGAATCATTCTTAGGCCTGAGGTTCGAGCCCGGATTTATCTTGGAAAAAATTCACTCTTAATAAAAGGAGAGAGGAAAAAAAAATGTTAAATTATTTAAATGTTCCAACTCTGCTTATGAATGTAATGAAAAAGGAAAGATGAAGAGAGTCATGTTAATACATGGAACAAAGTCAGATTAGGAAGTTCTAAATCACAGACACGAGAAATAGACATTACTCTGCTAAAGTAAGATCAGTGCAAATGATTTTATGGATTACAGATTTGGAAAGAAGTTTAACTAACTTCAAATATAAATAAAGAAAGAATAATAAATTACAATAATGCAATAATTTGTAAAAAAGAAAAAAACAAATAAATTACAAAATTTGTAGCGATGATTACTAAAGAAGAAATTGTAAATTAAAATTGATGTAAAAACCATTGTAGAATATTAATTTTGAATGAATTTAGATATATATATATATATATATATATATATATATATATATATATATATATATATATATATATATATATATATATATATATATATATATATATATATATATATATATATATATATATATATATATATATATATATATATATATATATATATATATATATATATATAAAGAGAAAACGCGGCTTAGATTGATAGGAGAGAAAGAGAACTCTTAATGAAAGTGAAGAAGGATAGGAAAAAAAAGTGATACAATTATTGAGAAGATAGAGCTAGAGATATGTTTTAAAATTAAGAACCAGTTTTTGGTCTAAAATTAAAGTAAAGAATAAATAGTATTTATAGTAGTGATGATTGGGATGATTTTTTGACATTTCAATGTTGCTTAGTTTATTTATTTTATTTTTAAAGATGGGGAAACAGGACAAAAAATGCTGAATCAGGCCCTGATATTTAGTTAGAGCAAATAATTCATTTATTTTCTCTTTTAAGATGGAAAATATGTCGAAATAATTTAATTGTGTATTTTAAATTCATAAATTATTAGTTTATAGCAGTTCTACGAAGACATAGCAAAATATTAAGTTTTCCTTAAATGGAGCTGGAACCCTAAAATTTTTCATTATAAAATATTAATAAAATAGAAAATAAGATAATTTTGAAATGGTGAAATTGTAGCCGAGCAATTTTAATTTTATAGAAGCAACAAAAGATTTGCTGCTCTGCGTCATTCATTTAGTGGCAGATACACATGACATAAATGTGCAGAGGACTAAAATGATATTGTATTTATTTTTTATCTTAAAAACGTTAATTGAAGAGTAAGTAACTTGAAATTTAAGTATAAAGATGATAATTAATAATAAATATTGTTTTGCTTTGATTTATGATTCTTATGAATACCTTGATACTAATTAAAATTAAAATTTAATTCCAAAATTGCCAATCATTCTGTATGTAGTGAAGATATTTAATGTGTGTTTGCCCGATATCCAATACCGTAATCAAAGTTACTCAATTGTTTGTCTCAAGTTATCAGATATTTTGTCACTTACATTTTCCATCGTTTGATTTAAATCAAACTTTTTTTTTTGTAATTCCTTCAAAAGTTTATTTGAATTTAAACACACTTTATTTCGTACGAATTACAAAATAAATTTTATTATTATTTTCTTATACTAAAAAATAGTTGTGCCTGTGTTGTGTGTGACTGTAGTTACAGGATAACATTTCATATTATCGTATGTAAATTACCTTATTTATTTCATGTAATCTTTTTAATATTGATTGAGTAGCATTTGTGTAAGTGCTCAGATGCTTATTTCAATTTATATACATATGAACATATATACATGTTCGTGTTTACTATATTGTATTTATTTTAATAACATTTTTGTATAATTTCAATAGTTCTTTTCTTTAATCCGATGCATAGCTATAATTTTATTTCAAATTCTCCAACTTATTTAGAGACTTTAAGAATTAATTCTTCCAATTGTCACAGATTCGGTGAATTTGAACCACAAAATGTAACTAGAAAATGAAACATGAGAATAAAAACGGAAATGGTACTTAAGAGATATGCGAATATGGATTACAGATTAGAGGAGTGAGACCAAGGTAGAAAGAGAATGGAAGTAGAGCCTGAAATAAATAAGATTTCTGTTCTGTCCCGAACACTTTCCCTACTTTTCGTTAACGACCTTCTTTCTATTACTTCATCTCCAATCCACTCCTCTGCTGATGACTCCACCCTTCATTGTTCCTTTCAGTTTGAAAGACGTCCCTCCCAACAGCAATTAATAGACTCGAGGAGGGTAGCCTTGGAGGAACTAACCTCTAGTCTTTCACAACTCAAACCCTTATCCTGTTCTTAATATTCTCGGTGTATCTTTTTCTCGTGATATTTCCTGGAAAGGTCACACTACTTTATATGCAAGCTTCTAAGAGGTTGGGTGTTCTGAGGCGCCTTCGTAATTTCTTCACAAAACCCTAGTTGTTTTCTCTTTATAGGGCTGTTGTTCACCTCTGTATGGAGTATGCATCTCACATCCGGGGTGGTTCCACTCATACAGCTCTTCTTGAGAAGGTGGAGTCTAGGGCTTTTCGTTTCGTGAACTCTCATATCAGCGGGGGAAAATTACCTTGAAAATCTCAGGATATTCGGTCGAAAATTTTAAAAAATTTTCAACACTGAACCCTCCCTTCAGTTGAGTATGGGTCGAGTCTCTTGAGTTTAAACAGGTGAGAGAGCCTGTGAGACCATTTTAACTTTTGAGATTTCCCGATCAACAGTTTGCGCAAATTTTTAAATTCTATATATTTCTTATCAATGGATAGATAGATCGGCTTGATTTTTTGAATTTTGAAGGATTTTTGACCCCTGATTCCAAATCTGTAATCCCGTTCCTTCTATGTATTTCTGTATTGAAGTTAAAGGCCGACATACATGCCAAGGTGGATTTTCTTACTTTCTAAGCATTCAAAAGAAAATTGTCAACTTTGGGGGCCCAAATCTCTTCAACCGTAGCAGATAGAGAAACGATTAACGGTGTCTTCTTAGTCCTGAAAGACACCTCCAATTCAGTTATTAAATATTTTTTTTCTTCTTTCGTAATCAAGAATGTAAAAAATCCCAGAACCGGATTTCGACAAAAATTAATAAATTTTTTTGAGGGGCCATATCTCCTGAACGGAAGCTCGTATAATCCTGGGATGTTCATATTCTGGGCCAGGGTGACGAAATATAATTGCATAGACGATATTTAAAGTTTAGCTTATATGGCATCAGTTGAACACTTGAAAGGACAAAAAGCTAAGAAAAAAAAAATCTTATTTCAAGGTAGAGATTCTGAATCTGGAGTCATCTCTCTCTCTCTACAATATGCCATTGAAGAGTTACAAGCCGTTATAGAAAACCACAGAAGCGCGTCAATCTTAACCTATGACACAAAAATTAACATGCCGTATATTATAGGCAGATTATGCCATGAAATATGCATCCGTGTGTTAGAATGCAAAATTTGGCTTTCCCTGTTCTGCAGCTTATTTAAAAAAGTGTGAAGTTCATTTCATCTGGCCAAAGAACTGTTTTAAATAGGTCGGCAATCTAATCCTTCCATGTTGAACCACTTTCCTTTACAAGAGGTTTGGCAATTGCAGCACAAACATGAACAGGGAACTGTGGGGTTTTCTCTTTACGGTTTGAGTGCAAGCAGGGTTTGCAAGGATGGTATTCACACACGAACACTTTTAGTGCCCTCTTCCATTTTAGCTAGTAGAAGTCTCTAATATTTACGCATTCTTTCTTTCTCCTCTAACAACATTTTTGTCGTACCCATATATATATATATATATATATATATATATATATATATATATATATATATATATATATATATATATATATATATATATATATATATATATATATATATATATATATATATATATATATATATATATATATATATATATATATATATATATATATATATATATATATATATATATATATATATTATATATATATTGTGAGCATCTTTCTAATGCTAATATTGTTAACAGGTAGATGTCATGTGGGATTCCCGATGAAATTATATTCTGAAAATTGAAAAAACAAATAGTAATTCAAGAAGAAGATGAGAGAAACATCCCTACAATAAAAATGCTGAGTGACTTTATACTTTTACTCTCTTTTGTCTTATACATCTAAATGTTTTTTCTTTTTTACAGATAACTATATAATAATAAAATAACAAATAAATCACATAAATTAATATCATAAACTGAGACATATTTTATCATCATAAACTCTTTAATTGATAATATACCATTGTAAAGATAAGGAAAACATTCTCGATATTGACATTATTACCACCAAGCGAAACAACAAACAACATCAACTACTTGCTTCGCGTATGTATTATGTATTATTCGCTTATCTTTTTCTTACACGAATATACTTAAAACATCTATATAATATTTTAATTTATTACAGTTCCGAGGCCGGAACTACTTCGACCATCATCAACATCTTCTTAAAGATTCTCAAGTACTTACGTACTTATATTCCACAAAGTTCCTCCATTATAAAAATTGACATTATTGACAATTAACTCGTCAATAACTTTCCTGTCAATTTTGAACCAGAGCTCTAATCTGTTCAGCTCTTTCCTAAACCTCTCTCTAAGTTCGACCTTTTGCTGATAAGAAGTTTATTTTCTTCATCATCATCATCCATATGGTTATAAATAAAACATTTTTCTCAATTCTTCATGTTTTTCTTTAACCTTGAACTACTGAAAAAGTTCTTATTGTGTGCCCGTTGCATTTTGCTCTTTTTGTGATCCAAAAAAGCACTCGCAGAACATTGGAAATCATCTTTTCGCGAACAAGGATAGCAACATCACCCAACAACAGTTCGAGTCCCGACATCGTCCATCACTCAAAGGCGGACCGGACGAATTGATCGAATCTAATCATCAATCAGAAGCTAACCCTCATCAGTGGATATAACCAACGGTGGGTGAAAAGTATTAATTTTCATTTTTAAATTGATTTAACTATATTGTAATTTATTTTTCTTCTGTTTGGATATTCAAGGTTGCGCGATATACCTTACAGAGAAAAATAATTGGCGACCCTGCCAGGATTCGAACCTGGAATCTTCTGAACCTTACATATATATATATATATATATATATATATATATATATATATATATATATATATATATATATATATATATATATATATATATATATATATATATATATATATATATATATATATATACTCTAGAAGTAAAAAATTGTCCGCACTACCGTCGTAACTCTTATCAGGTTGGCCATCCTGCATTGAGAGCTAGAACGCTGAAGAGTGGTTCTCCTGAGATAACGTGACTCAGAATTGACCCTGATCATTTCAGTGTTTTCGTTGGTGGTTACAGCGTAAACATGTCTGTACTGTTAGAAGTGAGCACCAACGAAGAACTCGGATTAGTGATCAGATTTCAGTGTTCAGAGGGTGCATCATGGCAGAAATTCATTTCAAACTCTCAATGAAATAGGAGGGTAGTGTTTTATCTCTTAGGTGGGTGCGAGTCGATAGAGTTCAAAAATGGACGGACAAGTGTTGAACAAAAAGAAGGAGCAGGACGTCCACCAACCAGTTCGTCCATTTTGAACTTCCCCGTCCACACTTCTACGTGGTAAAACACTACCACCGTATTTCATTGAGAGTCTATCATAAATATCGGCTCCTGATAAAACCCTCATACCACATAAATCGAATCACTGATCTCGGTTCTTCTTTGGTGCAAACTGCTAACGATGCAGCCATATTTACGCAATAACCACTAACGAAAACACTGAAACGATCAGTCAAATCTCAGTCACGATATATATATATATATATATATATATATATATATATATATATATATATATATATATATATATATATATATATATATATATATATATATATATATATATATATATATATATATATATATATATATATAAAATTGGAAAGAGTTGAGAGAGTAGTGAGAAGAGCCTGAGATGCAGAAAACTGACTAAAGAGAACTAAGAACTCCAGAAGAACTATTTCACAAAGCCCCAAAGAGTTTTTCGTCTACAGGAAAAAAAAGAGCTTAGAATGGTGAGTCAATAAGTCACATTGTTATTCAAGAGAAAGAAAAAATGTTTAAATTTTTATTGAATAACATTTGAAAATAAAATTATAAATCAAATCAAAGTTAATATTAAATAAATTCAAAGAAAAGCAAAATTTCTTTCAGTTAATTTTAAATAAGAAAATGGGACATAAAACTAATTTGTGAAGGAAGAAATATTTACAAAAAGGTTTTTGAAATACAAATCAAGATTTACAATTATAAATTATTAAAGATTTCTGCAAAGAAAATATAATTCAATTCTCATACTTAGTGAAAGAGGAATTTTTTTCCATTCTTCTTCCTTAATTAAGGGGGTCACAAAACCAAAATCATCCACATAAAATAAATAATTCTAAATTTCATTTTTCAATTACATCACAGTACATTCTGAGCACAATAACCGTGCACTTGTATTATGCACAATATTCGGTCCATTGTGTAACGCTCACATTAGTATAACATTAGTTATTCTCGTGCAGGTTTATAACACTAACATTTATCTCACTACCTCAATGTTACATAGTTATTTTAAATAGATTATAATGGCTCAGTTTCAATTTTGTTATTACACATTTTACTTTTCTTAATTTCTTTCTTTTTGCCTCAATCAATTACTTCTTATAATAAAATTTCAATTATCCTTCCACATAAGATTCCACCCCCCACCCCCCGTCAACATAATGCAATACCATTTAAATTCTTTTTCTTTACCTTTGTTCTTTGTGACTCTTTCATTATTACTCTTTTATAACTCCAAAATATGTTTACATGTTACCTTATTCAACATCACATCTTTGCATGCTTAGCTGTAATGTGACGTTTTAATTCTTGCTTATAATTACTTTCAAAGTCACACTCAGAACATTTAAATAATTTAGGTTCATCCTTTCTGTGTGTTCGCATATGCACATTCATGGTTCCTTTATGATTACTTTCATATTTGCATTCACAACATTTAAATAATTTTATATTTTCATGTGAAAGCAAGTGAATTTTTAAGCTTCCTTTATGATTACATTCATAGTTACAGTGAGAACATTTGAATAATTTTGTATTTCTGTGTCTTAACATGTGTTTCTTAAGACTATCTTTCCTATTACATTTATAGTCACACTCTGCACAGTTAAGTAATTTAATATTCGTGTGTGTTAACATGTGCTGTTTTAAGTTACTTTTAAGAAGAAATTCAAAGTTGCATACACCACATTTAAATAATTTAATATTTGCGTATGTTAACATGTGACTCTTCATGTCTGATTTACTATTGCATTCATAGCTACAATCAGAACACTTAAATAATTTTTTATCAGAATGTATTAACAAGTGTCTCTTCATGTTATTTTTATGATTACATTCATAGTTGCAAGCATAACATTTGAATAGTTTTGTATTTCTGTGTTTTAACATGTGAACCTTTAAATCAGGTTTATAATTACTTTCATAGCTACACTCAGAACACTTAAATAATTTTTTGTCTGAATGTATTAATTAACAAGTGTCTCTTCATGTCATTTCTAACATTACATTCATAGTTGCAAGTGTAACATTTGAATAGTTTTGTATTGGTGTGTTTTAACATGTGAAACTTTAAATTCCATTTATAATTACCTTCATAGTTGCAATGGGAACATTTAAACTTTCTTTTACATTGTGACTTCAAATGAATTTTAAATTCATCTTTGCTTTTAAAATCAATGTTACAATATGTACATCTTTGGCTTTTCAATCCATTTTTTATATTCCTTTTCCTCTCATTTCTTGAAACTTCATCTCCTTTTCTTGAACCACTTTTCATATTGAGTCTTCCTCTTCTGGATCCAAGGCATGAACCATCAACAAAATTCTGAACAAAAAGTGCATATATATATATATATATATATATATATATATATATATATATATATATATATATATATATATATATATATATATATATATATATATATATATATATATATATATATATATATATATATATATATATATATATATATATATATATATATTGGCTAGCAGAAAACAGGATGACGGCATCCCCAAACAAATCCTCCATAACCCTTATAACAACAGACAAACACATATCCAACACCCACCCACAAGTCCTACTAAACAACACCCCCATACCCCTCAACAAAACCCCAAAAATTCTCGGCCTAACATTTGACACTCACCTCACCTTCTCCAAGCACATTCAAAATACCACCTCAGCCGCAAACAGAAAAATAAACATCCTCAAAACAGTGGCGAATACAGACATAAACAACAACATACAAACCTCAATTGCAATCTACAAACAATTTATACGCCCCACCATTAACTACGCCTCCCCTGTCTGGCACCCTCTGCTCTCCGACAAAAACTTAACAACACTCCAAATAACACAAAATAAAGCCCTTCGCACCATCACCGGCTGCACACGCACAACCCCTCAACAACACCTACATAACGAAACCAAGATACTACCTATAAGGAATCACCTAGAAATGAAAGGCACCCAATTTTACGCAAAAACACGTCTACCCACACACCCATGTCACAATACTCTCCTCCAACCTACCCCACAGAGACTAACACACCCTCCATCGTCCACCGGCGCCTTTTACAAACAGATCCTAAATCACATCCCTCCTCCTCCCCCCAATACCACAACAACCAAACATATACACACTCAACTAACACACTCATACATGATCAACAGACCTCCAAACAACACACTAAACAGACCCCCCCCCCCGAAATAAACCCCGACTTCAACAACCTCCCAAGACACTTACAAACCTCACTTGCAAGATTGAGATGCGGGCACCACCCAAACCTACAACATTACAAACACAAATTCAAAATAAACCAGGCAGCATCTCCCACCTGTACTAGATGCGGAATGGCCCCGGAGACCGTGAAACACTTTCTATTACGCTGTCCTTCCAACTCTCGCCCCAAAATCTTCTGGGGCATCACTTCTTTGAAGGATCTCTGGACGAGACCGACTGCGGCAGGAAGCTTCATTAGCGAAGTGTGGCCGCCTCAACATGGGGTGGTCAGGGGGTGAGAAGGTAAAAAAAAAAAAAAAAGGTATATATATATATATATATATATATATATATATATATATATATATATATATATATATATATATATATATATATATATATATATATATATATATATATATATATATATATATATATATATATATATACTTTTTTTCAGAATTTTGTTGATGGTTCATGCCTTGAATCCAGAGGAGGAAGACTGAATGTGAAAAGTGTTTCAAGAAAAGGAGAAAAAGTTTCAAGAAATGAGAGGAAAAAGAATAGAAAAATGGGAATTGAAAAAACAAAGTTGTAAATATTGTAACATTGATTTTAAAAGCAAAGTTGAATTTAAAACTCATTTGAAGTCACAAAAGTGTAAAAGAAAGTTTAAATGTTCCCATTGCAACTATGAAGGTAATAATAAACGGAATTTAAATTCTCACATGTTAAGATACAGAAATACAAAATTATTCAAATGTTCTCAGTGTCCCTACGAATGTAATTATAAAGAAGGAATGAAGAGACACATGTTAATACACGGAAATGTAAAACTGTTCAAATGTTCTCAGTGCAACTATGAAAATAATTATAAATCTAACTTAAAGGTTCACATGTTAAACCATACCAAAACAAAACTATTCAAATGTTACGCTTGCAACTATGAATGTAATGTTAAAAAGGACATGAAGAGACACTTGTTAACTCATGGAGATAAAAAATTATTTAAGTGTTCTGAATGTACCTATGAATGTAATGATAAAGGAAACATGAAGAGGCACATGTTAACACACACAAATATAAAGTTATTTAAATGTTCTGAGTGTGACTATGAATGTAATCAAAAAGACCGCATGAAGAACCACTTATTAGAACATGTAAATATTAAATTACTTACCTGTCCTGAGTGTGACTATAAATGTAATAGGAGAGATAACCTTAAGGATCACATGTTAACACATACAAATATTAAATTATTCAAATGTTCTCACTGTAACTATGAATGCCATAAAAAAGGAAACTTAAAAGTTCACATGCTTACACATGAAAATATAAAATTATTTAAATGTTCAGAGTGTAACTATGGGAGTAATTATAAAGAAAGCTTAAAAAATCATATTAAAGCAAGACATGTAAAGATATGATGCTGAATAAGGTAACACGTAAACATAGTTGGGGTTATAAAAAGAGTAATAATGAAAGAGTCACAAAGAACAAAGGTAAAGAAAAAGAATTTAAATGGTATTGCATTATGTTGACGGGGAGGGGGGGAATCTTATGTGGAAGGATAATTGAAATTTTATTATAAGAAGTAATAGATTGAGGCAAAAAGAAAGAAATTAATAAAATTAAAATATGTAATAACAAAATTGAAACTGAGCCATTATAATCTATTTAAAATTACTTTGTAACATTGAGGTAGTGAGATAAATGTTGGTGTTACAAACCTGCAGGAGAATAACTAATGTTGTACTAATGTGAGCGTTAAACATTGGACCGAATATTATGCATAATACAAGAAGTGCACGGTTATTGTGCTCAGAATGTAGTGATGTAATTGAAAAATAAAATTTAGGATCATTTATTTTATGTGGATGATTTTGGTTTTGTGACCTCCTTAATTAAGAAAGAAGAATTGAAAAAAATTCCTCTTTCACTTAGTATGAGAATTGAATTATATTTTCTTTGCAGAAATCTTTAATAATTTATAATTGCAAATCTTGATTTGTATTTCAAAATTATTTCAAAGACCTTTTTGTAAATATTTTTTCCTTCACAAATTAGTTTTATGTCCCATTTTCTTATTTAAAATTAAGTGAAAGAAATTTTGTTGCTTTTCTTTCAATTTATTTAATATTAATTTTGATTTGATTTATAATTTTATTTTCAAATGTTAAATTCAATAAAAATTTAAATTTTTTTTCTTTGATTTCATAATTTTTTCTTCTCTTGAATAACAATGTGACTTATTGACTCACCATTCTAAGCTCTTTTTTTTTCTGTAGACGAAAACTCTTTGGGGCTTTGTGAAATAGTTCTTCTGGAGTTCTTAGTTCTCTTTAGTCAGTTTTCTGCATCTCAGGCTCTTCTCACTACTCTCTCAACTCTTTCCATATATATATATATATATATATATATATATATATATATATATATATATATATATATATATATATATATATATATATATATATATATATATATATATATATATATATATATATATATATATATATATATATATATATATATATATATATATATATATATATATATATATATATATATATATATATATATATATATATATATATATATATATATATCGTGACTGAGATTTGACTGATCGTTTCAGTGTTTTCGTTAGTGGTTATTGCGTAAATATGGCTGCATCGTTAGCAGTTTGCACCAAAGAAGAACCGAGATCAGTGATTCGATTTATGTGGTCTGAGGGTTTTATCAGGAGCCGATATTTATGATAGACTCTCAATGAAATACGGTGGTAGTGTTTTACCACGTAGAAGTGTGGACGGGGAAGTTCAAAATGGACGAACTGGTTGGTGGACGTCCTGCTCCTTCTTTTTGTTCAACACTTGTCCGTCCATTTTTGAACTCTATCGACTCGCACCCACCTAAGAGATAAAACACTACCCTCCTATTTCATTGAGAGTTTGAAATGAATTTCTGCCATGATGCACCCTCTGAACACTGAAATCTGATCACTAATCCGAGTTCTTCGTTGGTGCTCACTTCTAACAGTACAGACATGTTTACGCTGTAACCACCAACGAAAACACTGAAATGATCAGGATCAATTCTGAGTCACGTTATCTCAGGAGAACTCTTCAGCGTTCTAGCTCTCAATGCAGGATGACCAACCTGATAAGAGTTACGACGGTAGTGCGGACAATTTTTTACTTCTAGAGCATATATATATATATATATATATATATATATATATATATATATATATATATATATATATATATATATATATATATATATATATATATATATATATATATATATATATATATATATATATATATATATATATATATATATATATATATATATATATATATATATATATATATATATATATATATATATATATATATATATATATATATATATATATATATATATATATATATATATATATATATATATATATATATATATATATATATATATATATATATATATATATATATATATATATATATATATATATATATATATATATATATATATATATATATATATATATATATATATATATATATATATATATATATATATATATATATATATATATATTAGGGTTGGCCGAGCTCCGGAATTTTCCGCACCGCACCGCACCACACCGCACCAGGTCGTCGTGCACCGCACCGCACCAACTGTCATTCATTGCGCACCACACCGCACCGCACCGGAAGCAAAATGCTGTGCTCCGCACCGCACCGCACCAAAAGCTAAACTAAGCGCACCGCACCGCACCGACACATATACAAATGAAGCAAATATATATATATATATATATATATATATATATATATATATATATATATATATATATATATATATATATATATATATATATATATATATATATATATATATATATATATAGGATGAGGGCGAAGCGCCTTCCGTAGCGATGCAAGTACCCTCCATTGGACATAACCCACGGAGTGATAGGATGGGCTAGACCATTCCGTTTCACTCCGTTGCCATTTGGTTCGTTCATTTTCGCGTTTCACCTTCTCAGGGGGTCTCTAGTGTACCTCCGCCTCACACTGGAGTGTCTATGCTCCAACTACCTCTCCACCCCAATTCTTCACATGTTCCCACATTTTACAAACGCTTACTTTTACATTACCTTTATAAAACAAAACAAATCTCAAAATAGCAAAACCCACAGCTGCCTCGGAGATGCTTAGGGGGATGAATCCAAAGAATGCCCCTCATCCACCCCTCATCCCATCATCACTTGGGGGTTGGTGGCCTCCTATGATGAGGATGGTGCCGCCATGACCCGGCGTCCGGCTTGCTCCGGTGCACGGTCTTCCTTTTTCATTAATTTCTGCAACATTCGCGGTCTTTGCAACATTCTTTTTTCTAATTTCCCCTTTGTCGAACACCATCTCTCTTCTTCTAAACCTCATCTCTATTTTCTAACAGAAATTCAGGTGCATGAGTGTGCTGACAGGAAACCTTAATCTGTTACCTCCTACTGTCTATATCCTCAATTTTCAGCCAAATGCGGTTGTTGCGCATATGTGCGCAACGATGTTATTTGCTCTCGTGTCTCTAATTTGGTGTCTCCTGAATTTTCTACCTTATGGCTTAAGCTCTCTTGCAATTCTACTACTAAATTTATTTGTTCTGTCTATTTATCTCCTAATTCTACTGACTATAATAAATTCTTCGACAATTTAAACTCTGATAGAGGACATTCTATCTTCTTCTCCTTTCTCTGAAATCATCATTTTAGGTGCTTTCAATGTTCACCACCGCCAATGGCTTTCATATAGTTTTCATGATCCAGCCGGTGAACTCGCCTTCAACTTTTCTATCCAGAACAACCTTGAGCAGTTGGTGCAACTCCCTACCCGTATCTCTGATCGCCTTGATGATGAACTCAATATACTTGATCTTTT
>SEYY01011533.1:22500-24070 GCA_009176605.1 Armadillidium nasatum | reverse complement strand
TCAGAGTTACAAATAGGAGGGAGAATGGTGTATTTATATCTAGAAAGTAGTGGTGAAGCATAAATCAGTGTATTCAAAGAATTGTTAGGACGATCTGGAATGTGTGTGGTTTCCCTAATCAACTGCTCCAGATCGTTAGAATATGAATGATTGGCCTCCCTCACTATCATATGAGAGGAGCCCAACCAGTCAGTGTGTGTACGTTGAAATCCCCTAAATAGAGGATTCACATTTGGATGAGAAGAAGTGACAGTCTCGTGAGTATTAGTAGGTTTTGAAAAAAATGGAAAAATGTTCCATTAGGGGAGCAGTAGCAGAAACACAAGATAATTGTAGTACTGATATTGTAGGATACAATAATAATAAAAGTTAAAACTTTATTATTATATTATTATATTATATTATTATTATTATTATTATTATTATTATTATTTATTATTATTAACCCACTTGTTTAAGAAACTTAAAATCTTACAGTTTCCCATTTACTAAACTTTCTCTACTAAAACAACACAAAATAATAAATAATGAAACTGCAATTTTTTAATAACTAGCTTCCGTAACAATCAAACTCGAAAGATATTAATCTGCGAAATAATTTGCATATAAATCCCCCGTTTATAGACTTGAAAAAGCAAGACAAGCGGTTTCCTTCAAGTCCGCGAAACTTTTTAACGATCTACCAAAGAAAAAAAAAAAAATCTTTGAAAGCTTTACGCAATATTAAAAATTATTATCTTAACCAATACTAACCTTCTTAATTATTAATAATAGTCCTATTACTATTATTATGGTTTATATTATCTTATTGTTATATTATTGCTATTACTATTATTATTATGTACATTATTGTTTGTTCATTATTATTTTCATTGTTTATTCTTACTTATTGTCGTTATTAATTATTATTATTATTTATTATTATTATTATTATTATTATTATTATTATTATTATTATTATAAAATTAAAATTAAGTATTACTAAAATTGTTATTATATTATTATTATTATTATTATTATTATTTTTATTATTATTATTATTATTATTATTATTTTACAATTATTATTTTCATTATAAATTAATTATCATTTATCATTATCATCGTTATATTCATTTTATTATATTATTGTTGTTATTATCATTTATTATTATTATTATATTATTATTATTATTATAATCGCTAATTTTTGCTGCTACTATAATTCTTTCATATTGTTTGCTTTTCCTTCTTCGTTAAGTTTGGCACCTCCTTTCCACATGTGACCACAAATTTCCTTGGGAAAGCTAAACTCCATAAAACTCACACTTACTGCGAATTGAATGATACCCAAAGAGTATCATTGAGTTAATATTTTGGGCATTTTTTTCTCAATTTCTCAAAAAAACAATTGTAGTATTCATTATTATTATTTTTATTATATATTATTATTATTATTATTATTAATTATTATTATTATTATTATTATTATTGTTATTGTTATTGTTATTATTATTATTATTATTATTATTATATTATTATTATTATATTATTATATTATATATTATTATTATTATTATTATTTATTATTA
>SEYY01011533.1:2500-10000 GCA_009176605.1 Armadillidium nasatum | reverse complement strand
ATATATATATATATATATATATATATATATATATATATATATATATATATATATATATATATATATATATATAATATATATATATATATATATATATATATATATATATATATATATATATATATATATATATATATATATATATATATATATATATATATATATATATATATATATTACTCTTATATTTTGAATTCAAAACTAAAATGAGAAATGGTTCCCCATCTAGAGAATTTATTATTCAATCTTCGTTGCGTTTTTCAAATTGAAAGATATCACACTCCACAGCAAATGGCTAATGGTAAGAGGGTGATCATTGCACAACTGTCTTATTTTCTTAATCTTATCTCTAGTTGGGGCAAAGTAAACAAATTTATTTTCAATGCCTAACTCAGTTATTTCATTTATCTACTTGACATAATTTTCCAAACCGAGGTATTTTTATAAGCACAACTCAAACCTTCTATCTTTGATATTTTTGGAATTTTCTTTTTCGTGAACTCATTTTCGAGCATCTCATTCTGTCTCACTAAAGAAGTTTCTAAGATGAATTGTCTTCTGGAGCCCTTTCAGTGCTTCTTGACAGCACTTTAGTTACTTGCTCAATATGTTTTTCACCCCGGTGGAGAGCATGCATAGCATATCTGGAGTGGTTCCAAGAATTCAGATTTTTTTTTTTTCATTTCTGATCTCAGTTTCTCCAGTCTCCTTTTGACCGTCGAACTGCAGCATCGTTCTCCTTATCTTAATGATATTGCAATGCATGTCTATTACATCTTCCTCTGAAAGGGGCTTGTTGCTATTCGTCTTTCCTTATAGCTTCATTCTTTCTTTGCCCAGCTCTCTTACACCAGAATTAGCTTCTATACTCATTCTTGGGTGTACTCTATTGACAAAATTTGGAACACTCTTCTTCTCTTCTTCTAAATTCTCCAATTCTTTTGACTCGGAATCTTTCAAACTCCGAGCATTGACTGATGTCTCCAATTAAATTAGATAAGAAATTAGTTTTTACCCAAATGTGATGGAAATTATGCAAGTTTCTGTCGTATTACTATCATAAGTTATATAAAAATATATATTTATTTGAATTTGCAAATTGGAAGTCGCTCGTCTAGAGTAAGCATCTTTGAGGTGTACCATCAAAGTTCCAGCAAGTCATGAGCAGGTAGTAATTTTATTTTTTTTTTTTTATTTTTTTAATGAATGTCTTTTTATTTTCACTATTTTAAAGTTTTAATTATGAAAACTTTAGTTTTTTTTTTTTATTTTATATTATTTTTCTATTTTAGTACAAACTTTGCCTGTATAAATTATGATTTTCAACATTGTCTCAAATTGGTTATAGTGAGTTTGTGTCTAAAAGGAACTAAATAGTGATTGGAAAGGATCTTCAGCATGACAATGAAGACTTTTTGGTTTGACTTTTCTATTTAAATAAATCAGATCATTCTTTTATACTGTTCAATTTGCCAACCTTTGTCTAAAGATACACAAAACTGTCACTATCATTTTCCCCAATGGATTCACTTTTATGATCTCTTAAAGAATCATAATAATAATAATAAAAATAATAATAATAATAATAATAATAATAATAATAATAATAATAATAATAATAATAATAATAATAATAATAATAATAATAATAATAATAATAATAATAGCATCGTGACTGTCCAGTTCTCTGAAAAGGGGCTGCTTGGGGAAAACACTGCGGTTTCCTTTGAGCCCCAATGATTAATACATACTAATATATATACCTATACACATATATATACACACAAGCATATATATACATAATAATATTTTATTTACTAATTACAGGCTATGATAGGTCACTTCTAGAGTAACAAAAGGAAAATTGATCATGCAAATAAAATGACAATGACGTTACTTATGATGTTTACATTGATAATACTGGTAATAATAATAACAGTGATGATATATACTTTAAAGATAATAAGTAATAAGAAAAATAATATAAATAAGAATAATATAATAACGAGAGTGATAATAAAAATAATAATAATAATAATAATAACAATAATAATAATAACAATAATAATAATAATAATAATAATAATAATAATAAAATAATAATAATAATAATCAATAACAATAATAACAACTAATAATAATATATAATAATAATAGTAATAATAAAAATAATAATAATAATAATAGTAATAAAAGTAATGATAATAATAAAAATAAAAAAAAAAAAAAATAATAGAACAATAAAAAAAGCAATAATGATGGATAATAATAATAATAATAATAATAATAATAATAATAATAATAATAATAATAATAATAATAATAATAATAATAATAATAATAATAAAAATAATAATCATAATAATAATAATCATAATAATAATAATAATAATAATAATATAATAATAATAATAATAATAATAATAATAATAATAATAATAATAATAATAATAATAATAATAATAATAATAATAATAATAGTAATAATAATAATTAATAATAATAATAATAATATTAAATAAATAATTAATAATAATAATAATATAATAATAATAATAATAATAATAATAATAATAATAATAATAATAATAATAATAATAATAATAATAATAATATAAAAATATTTCGGTATGATAGGAAGTCCCAAAACGGATACCTTATATTTAAATTTTGTAATACATTTTCATTCACAATGCAAATGCTAATTTCACATGCAACTTTTGAGTTAATGGATTAAAAAAAATACTTATACGTGTAATTTATTTTATTTTTATTTATTTATTTTTTGAAAAAAAAAAAGAAAAACGTAATTTCTTTTTAGCGTGAGATAGAGAAAGTTTGATTTGAAAACTCAGTAACATTTTAGTAATTTAATCATCTCTAAATGCTTGATGAAAAACAGTTGTGTGTGATTTGCTGAAAACTATATGGAAGACTGTTGATTACGATGTGCGTGCAAGAAGAAGGTAAGAAGTTGTGTCCCAAATTTCCTTCGTAGCCTTGAGTCAGCTTACCATCCTTTCAAAATATTGATTTCTTTTTAACTCTTCTAAAAATAGATAATACCCCTTTCAGGTCATTTATATATAAAAATAAATACATGAATAAACATTTTTCTATCGTCCTAATACTCATTAAAAAAAAGAATTATTATTTATTTCTAATATATGTAAAATAAATAATATATGTATGTAATAATAATATATGTAAAATTATTCAAAATTTAAGTTATAAAGTTAAAAACAGTAGTCAATACATTTTTTTTTTGCTTGTTTTACATTTTAAACAAGAAAAACATCCGCATTGTAATAATAATAATAACAATGATAATAATAAAAATTATGATAATAATAATAATAATAATAATCATAATAATAATAATAATAATAATAATAATAATAATAATAATAATAATAATAATAATAATAATAATATAATAATAATAATAATAATAATAATAATAATACTACTACTACTACTACTACTACTAATAATAATAATAATAATAATAATAATAATAATAATAATAATAATTTCAATTTCTAAAGAAATATTCAGTAAAATAATCAGAAAAGTAAATACAACTCACACACATTAAATTATTACATAATATTCACTCTTAATTTCATTCAATCAAACAACTTATTTACTGAATAGATACATGTAAATGGTAGTATAAAATATCTCATTAATCTTTATTTATTCAGATGATTCTTATTGGAATAGGGAGGTTGGGAGAGAGGTGGGCTATAGAAGGAGTGGGGAAGATGGGGTGATAGAGAGGAGGGGGTAGGGGCAGTGGATAAGCTAAAATTTCTCCTCAATCTCTATTATTTTCTTTAAAATTGTTAATAATTTGCAATAAGTAAATAAATTTGAATAATAATAATAATAATAATAATAATAATAATAATAATAATAATAATAATAATAATAATAATAATAATAATAATAATAGTAAAAATAATAATAATAACAGTAATAAAAATAATAATTATTTGCAAATTAAGCTATAAAAAAGAGCGGAATCGGAGACCCCATCCCCCCATTCCACAAAAATGAGAACAGTAATCCATAACTAAAAAAAGTAATCACTCAACCTGACGAAGAATCCCCTCCCAGCTTCTTTGAGATTACCTTAGCAACAGTTGTGATATGAGATTTCCAAGACAATTTGTTATTTATGTTCAGGTGAAGTTTATGTAATTCATAGTTGAAACGACAGAGTCGTCAAAGGAGATAAAAAAGTTGAGAAGTGTTTTAAAGAGGGAGATGCAGTATAGAGAAACAAAATTTTTAAAGAGTTCAATTTAGCAAGATTGCAGTGAACCCATCTAGAAATCCCATCCAGATTAGCTTCTCATATGCATGCAAACATACATACTGTACATGCATATACACATTACATATCTTTTCTCTCTCTCTCTCTCTCTCTCTCTCTCTCTCTCTCTCTCTCTCTCTCTCCTCTCTCTCTCTCTCTCTCTCTCTCTATATATATTATATATATATATATATATATATATATATATATATATATATATATATATATATATATATATATATATATATATATATATATATATATATATATATATATATATTATATATATATATATATATATATATATATTTAATATATTATAATATATATATATATATATATATATATATAATAATAAATATATATATATATATATAAAATATATATATATATAATATATATATATATACATAATATATTATATATAATATATATTATATATAATAATATAATATATATTATATATATATATATATATATATATATATATATATATATATAATATATAATATATATATAATAATATAAATAAATATATAATTATATATATATATATATATATATATATATATATATATATATATATATATATATATTATATATATATATATATTACAATGTTTGTGTGTTTCTTTGCATCGATATTTCATTGCTTTACTTATTTCTATTTAATTTTCAGATTGCTATAGAATGGGAATTTTTTTTTGTAGATTTTCTAGTGCCAAAAAATGTAAAATCTTTCAATATGTTCTTTTAATGTTAATCATTATTGTTTTGTTTGAAGTTAACACAAATGTTTTTCACGATGAAATAGCAAAGATAATAAGGGGGAATTACGACGTGAAAGGTAAATTAACGATTGATGTTGTGAGGTATCAAATTTTAGATTATTTATATATATTTATATATATATAATATTATTATATATTATATATATATAATATATATATATATATATATATATATATATTATATATATATATATATATATATATATATATATAAATTATATATATAATAATTATTTTTATAATTTTTACTGATAGCGTGTTTTTATATAACAAAAGTACCAATGAACATTCAACTTAATATGTTAGTTATGCTATATAATTTATAAGTATATGACCTGTTTGTTTTGAAACCATTTGATTCTAAAATGAATCGCAAAATTTTTAATAAAATTTTGCCGAAATAATTACAGTGTCCGATAAATGTTCACATATCTTTTTATCACCTGACTTATTCTTCATTTCTTTTGTGGCACTGATTAGTTCGATTTTTATTCTTCATCAAATGAGATTTCCTTAATTTGTACCTGCTATAAACTAGTTTGCAAGGTTTTAATGTATATATATATATATATATATATATATATATATATATATATATATATATATATATATATATATATATATATATAATATATATATATATATATATAAGTTTCTAATTTTTTTTTTACCGTTTTCAGTAAATGCATCAACAATATGTATTACATCACAAAAGAGAGTAAATACATTTTAGAGAAGTAAAATTCATACTATTTGCTACAATATAATGTGATAATATTTATTATATTGATGTACTTATTACACAATTCATAAAGTGAAAATATATTAGTATTGCTTTATGAGACGATATCGATAAAAAGTTTATGATAATAATTTTTAGCAAATATTTCGAAAGTAACTCGCAAATTTATCATGTTTATACAAGGGGGTAAAGTCCCTTCGTTTATTTCTACGAGTTTTCATCCCTAACTTCTTCCCCTCAGAATATCATGGACGAACTGAAGAGTGGTAGCTACTATCAAAGTATAAATATTTTAATATATTAGTTAATGAATGTAGTGTTATAAAGTTCGACCTAAAGCCAGACGTAGACGTGATTTTAAACAATTGATTTAAAATCTAACTACTTTTCTGGTGAATGGTGATTTGGATGACGTTACTACCATCACTACCATCATCACTACCATTTCCATTGTTTACTAGCTAGATTCGCTTATTCTGATTTTTTTGGTTGGCAACCTGTACCATTATAATTTACGTGAAGCAAGACTTCTATTCGATTTCATTACGCACATATACTATATCTATTACGTTGCTGGTAGTCAGTAGCTTTTTCTGCCTCTTGTAAAGTATATTCCTATCCCACACACAAACGTTTGAAATCTAAACCTTGAATTTTATGGTAATTATTGTCTCTCACTGATATTTATTGTCATTTTGAAGAGTACAAAATACAATTGGATATTAAATCAAAATAATTGTATAATTATAATTATCTATATATATATACTATATATATATATATATAATATATATATTTAATATATATATATATATATATATATATATATATATTTATATATATATATATATATATATATATATATATATATATATATATATATATAATATATATATATATATATATAATATATAATATATATATATATATATTAATTATGTAAATTGGTGTGCTTCTATAAGCTTAATTTTAAGTAAAAACAGTAGAACAAAACAAAGATGCAACATTAATTTAGTTTAATAGTTACAAGTTATAACAGTTATTAAAATTTAAATTTGCATTTGTTTTGTTCTAACTGTTTACTTATATTATGTATGTATATATATATATATATATATATATATATATATATATATATATATATATATATATATATAATATATATATATATATATATATATATATATATATATATATATTATATTATATAATATATATATATATATATATATATATATATATATATATATATTATATATATATATATATATATATATATATATATATATATATATATATATATATTATATATATATATATATATATATATATATATATAATATTAATATATTATATATATATATATATATATATATATATATATATATATATATATATATATATATATATATATATATATATATATATATATATATATATATATAATAATATATTATATATATATATATATATATATAATATATTATATATATATATATATATATATATATATATATATATATATTTTACCATTCACCTTTCCCACTCTCGTGGGGTAGTGTTCGCCACAGCTCCCTCACACATACACATTCAGACTTTTTCTCCCTCCCCCATCACCACTGCTCTCCATCTCACTCTATCCTCCG
>SEYY01011532.1:155000-160043 GCA_009176605.1 Armadillidium nasatum | reverse complement strand
ATGTGGACCTCGATTTGGGAAACGCTGCATTAGCTTATCCGAAAGTGGGCCTTGTATATTCAGTCTATTCGTGTATGTTTGTTAATAATTGTGAAACAGTTTTCAGAAAGTGTAGCCGAAGCTTCCTTTATATGTTCCGTTTTGAATAAAAGAATAACAACTTACATATTTGTCTTCAGGCGTGGTACAGTGGTAGAGTGACTGACTTACGTACTTAAATGCGCTGGTTCGATTCCAAATGTGGATACTAGGTAGATACTACCTAAAAATATTTATCTCCTCGAATTGGGCAATTTCCGGGAAATGTGAACTATATAAATAAAAAAAGGTATAACTACTTAATATAACCTAACCTAGCAACCTAACTTAACTTAACCTAACATCAGCTTTATATATACTAAGCAACCCAAAATCAAATGGGAACGTATAATGAGAAATGACAAAGAGAAACAAACCATTTATATAATAATGGTACAAAAACTTAAAATAGTCCATCTCCCTGAATGAACACTTCTTGAACGCTTTGTGCGAGTTTCTTGCTCGCTTCATGTTCGTTTCATGTTCGTTTCATGCTCGTTTCATGCATTTTTTTGCATGTTTGTGTACTCTTCGTGCATACTCCCACCCACATCATTTTTCAACAACTGTATGCAGCCCTAGAAAATGGAAAGGACTGTAAAATTATTATAAAAATAACGCGATTGTTTTAAAATTTCTCTCTCTCTCTCTCTCTCTCTCTCTCTCTCTCTCTCTCTCTCTCTCTCTCTCTCTCTCTCTCTCTCTCTGTATCAGTATAAAATGAAATAACATTTTTATCACTCTTATTATTTCATACAATACAATTTAATTTTACACTGATAAGAATATATAAAATTTTTCACTTAAATAACAAAGTCAGTTTTAATTATTTATTCTCAAGACAAAGAATAAATTTAAATAAAGGAGGGGTGAGGGAAGGGGAGAAGTTTTTGAGAAGATGAAAGCTATACGTACATTAGAGACATTTGTGTATGAAACTCGTTCGGTGTTTCAGTAATATTCAACAGATATATACTATCTATATATTATATATATATATATATATATATATATATATATATATATGTGTGTTTGTTTGTGTGTGTGTGTGTGTTTAACTACATAAACAATAAAATTTCCAGATTTTTTGATCACGTCATTTTACATAGAAGTGAAAGCTGTAGCATTATTATTCATGTAAGCATTTCAGTCTCTATTAATGAACGCTATTCATATTTATTTATTTATAATAAAGTCAATTTTTGGTGCTGTTTAAGACAGAGAAACTTGCCCGTCACTTTCTGTCTTTAGTAAACCTGTCTTTTTAATACCTCTTTTCTCTCAGAAATGTTAAGGATTTTATCAAAGTAGATTTAAACTAAATTGATCACTTCAAAATTTAAGCAAAGTAAATGACTCTCTTATGTGGGTACTGGGTAGAGCCTACCTAAAAAATTTTCCCTCCTTGAATAGAGCAATGCCCGTGAAGTGTGAAGTTAAAAAAAAAAAAAAAATACGTACTTTTTAACATTTCATTGTTGTCGATATAGTTCATGATAACTTTGAAAGCGTTCCATACCCAACTACCCATACTGCTCTTTCAGGTCTTACCGAAATATCTAATTGTATTTCATTGTATGAACATTGGTCACGGATGTTGATGTCTGGGTTGGAAAATTAAACTATATCAGTGAAGAGGAATTTCGAAAAATTGCCCTTCTAAACCCTTTAACCATATCATGTAGTTTATTTTGTAGAAACTCTCTTCTCACCGCTGAACCCAGTAGCATCTCTCCCTTGTAGAGTGGCATTCACAGCATAAAGGAGTATGACACATATCTACGAAAGCTTTGTTATTGAAGTGACGAACTAGGCTTAACAGAAATGTAACAGAACTTTAACAGAAACTTTTTTCTCTGGAGAGCCACCTAATTATCATATGAAGAAGTACAACTAAATATTCTACTTCCAAGCTCTTTACTGAACTTTTTGAAGATACCTTGACTGAGGGCTTTATTCAGATGGAGTTTGCCAACTCTGAGATGACGGCCATTGTTTATGACATTAGCTGTGGTTGAAGGCAGTATTAGGTTTTTATCTTGAACCAATTTTTTTTTCGTATTATTGGGGGTCTATCTGTACAAGTGTGATACGTTGATTTGTTTTTGTATCATACCGTTGGGTCGGGAAACCTGTCCCATTTTATTCATGTTCGCTTCCTCTTGTAAGAACAGCTGTTCTCAGAACGCGGGCTTTCACAGAAGTATTTCTTGTTCTTGTGTGTGCGTGCTCGCGTTTGTCTTAAAAAACAACTTTACAACTGGTCTCCAAAAACCGGTTTCTTATTTTCAGGAACCAAATTTTATACAGGTAAAGTTCCTTCATATTAATCTTGATTTCTTTCACTTGAGATAACCCGGAAAATCATTAACGTTATGAATAAATGGAAAGTGTTACATGAATCTGAAAATTTTATATATCTGTTGTTCAAAGCATCTAAACATTCAATATGAAGTTATAAAAATTGAAAAATTCTTTTCGATTGGGAGATGACTCCTGTACCCTGGCATAAATTTTTGTACCCCTTGGGAGCTTGGGAGTACGAGTAGCTTCGGTCCAGACCCTAACACACACACACACACACACACACACACACACACACACACACACACACATATATATTATATATATATATATATATATAATATATATATATATATATATATATATATATATATATATATTTGAGAATTACCTAACCAAATGATGACTTATATTGGAAAGATGAATTGAAGAATTCAGCAAAAATCTTCATACAGAAATCTATAAATAAAAGGAGAAAAAGAGGACAGCTTATAAAAAGGACAGATTTCTAAAAGGACAAATTAGGAAGAGGACAAACCTTGAGAAACGAAAGACAATTATTGTAATTGATCTTTTCCTTAAATTAAAAAATGTTCGTGTGGGAAAAAGGGAAAAAAATACAGAAGTGATAATTTTTTTAATTTAAGAACCAATTCAAAGAAGAGTCCAACAACAACAATAACATCAATAATAACAACAATAATAACAACAGCAACAACAACAAAATCAACAATAACATCAACAATAACATCAACAATAACAACAACAAAATCAATAACAAAAACAACTACAGTAGTAGTAACAATAACTGTAATAGGTACAATAACAACAATAGCAACAGTGATTAATAACTGCAACTTCAGCCAATGCAGTAATAATAACTAAATGTAGCGACAACGACAACAAACACTGTAATAACATCAACAGGAACAACAACAAGAAAAACTCTAACAATTAAAACAACAACAAACTCTAACAATTAAAGCAACAAAAGTCACATCAACAACATCAAACTTTAACAATTAAATCAACAAAAGTCACAATAAAAAGAATCTCTAACAATTAAAACAATAATAACAACAACTCTTAACAATTAAAACAACAAAAGTCACAATAATAACAACAAACTCTAACAATTAAAACAACAAAAGTCACAACAAAGCAAATGAACCAGCAAAAACAGCAATATCCGCATAATAATAATAATAATAATAATAATAATAATAATAATAATAATAATAATAATAATAATTATAATTATAATAATAATAATAGTAATAATAATGTCTAACTGTTGATATGTGAGAAACTTTTTTAAAATAAATTTCAAAATTTTTTTTTTTCAACCCAAAACTCTGAGTCTCGTAAAAGTGGTTTCGAACCGGAAACGTTTTGTTCCGGTTCTTAATTTACACATTCACACATCCATACATGCGCTTACATAAGTATACACACCTACACACACACACACACACACACATACATATATATATATATATATATATATATATTATATATATATATATATATATATATATATATATATATATATATATATATATCAGGAGCGGCTATAAAAACACCCTTAAAAAACAAAAACAAAAAAAAAACACGATAAAACCAACCGAGTTCCAAAAAAAAAAAAAAAAAAAAAAACACGGTTTTCCAGCTATGATAAAGATAGATAGGTATAGATAATGTGCACATACACGTACGCAGCTGCACCCATGCACACACAGACACAAAAAAAATGAAAAAACCATATACTCATATACATATACATATTTACACATAAACAAACACACCGTAAATCCTCATAAATTCCACTTATTGAAATCCAGATAAATCCAGTAAATCCCAGTCTTAATTTAAACTTAACCTTAATGTCAAACTTTCGAGGCATCTATAAACCAACATCGGTACTTGGCTGAATGGTAAAGAAAAAGAAACCTCGAATTGATTCCCCAACTATAGGTTCGAAATCTCTCTCTCAAATAAGGCTACCGGTTGAATAGCCTTAGCCTAAATAGATAGTCTCAGCCTATAAATAAAGATCGTAAATATGGTTCTGGAGTAGTTATTTGCGGAAGGATGGTAGTAGTCTTAATGGTTCAATGGTACCTTTAATACCAGAAGGAGAAAGTTTAATAGGTACTTATCAAAGAGAACGAATACCATTTTTATTTAAAGAGAACCTAGCGTGTTTTTTTTTTTTTCCTATTTAAGTACGCGGGGCTCACAAGGTGTAAGAAAGGAAGGAAAAAAAAGGTGTTTTTAGTTTTAAAAAAATGGGGATAACGAAATTTTAGCGGGAGGTGGGGGAATGAAGAACAAGTGGGCGGGAAATGAAGGTTGATGGAGAAGGAAGAGTAGGGGTTTGGAGAAATAGGTAGCATTTGTGGGGGGATTTGGCGGGAATGTCTTATATTTAAGAAAGGGAAACAAACTCACTTCGCCAGGTGAAATAAATGGGGGGAAGGGGGCAGGGGAGATAAATGTCACCCCTAAACGACTCACTTCCTTTTCATTTTTTTTTAAAACGCTATTTGAAATTTTTTACGATATATATATATATATATATATATATATATATATATATATATATATATATATATATATATATATATATATATATATATATATATATATATATATATATAT
>SEYY01011532.1:145000-147500 GCA_009176605.1 Armadillidium nasatum | reverse complement strand
ATTGAAATTGTTCTTTACCTGCCGGACAAGTAGGCCTAGGCCTATTTTTTTTAAAAAATTGTATTTGTAGTGAATTTTTGTCAAAAAAAATGTACTGAAATTTTTCGGGGTAAAAGTTTCACATATGAAGGTTGATAATTTTAGAGGGAAGGGGGAGTTCCACCCTGGGCGAGCCTGTGAGCTGGAATAATAAATAGTTTTGGTGTGAAGGCGAAGATTTGTTTATTTTTATTTAACTACGAAGTGTAATTTTAAAATTTTCTAGAACCGGCAAGATGATGCCCGGCGTCCCAGACTTAGGTTCTACCAATCGAATCCCTTATATAACAAAAACTTATTTTTTTAATTGAGTAATTAAAAGTATTTTACAAATTTTTTATTTTTTTTGTAGTACCCCAGTGGTCTACCGTAACATTTTTTTTCAATGTAATGAAAATTTTTATTTATTTTTTGTGGGGTTTTGCTCGACCGTAGTCATTCTTGTAGTAGGCCTATTTTTTTTTTTTTTATTTTAATAGGGTTATTGCTGTTTGCCCACAAGTACGTTTCTAAAGTTACAGGTAATTGTTTTTTACTTATTTTTTTGGTTGGTTTCTTCTTATTACACTAAGTTTCGTGTACTTTTAAATATTTCTCCACAAAAACCGTTTGTGTGTGTGTGTGTGTGTTTTTTTTTTTTTTTTTACCAAAGGTGATCTAATAATTATTAAGTAAACTTTAGTTCTACCATTCAACCAGTAACAATTTTGTGAATTTGGTTGATCTAAAAGGTGGAGAAACTCTGCTGGTTGCACACAATCTGGTAAGACACACTTTTTAAGTGCTAAGTGCTAAAATTCATGTGCTAAAAAACCTTTAGAATGACCTAGTGTAAGAATGGAATAATGAAGTCTAAATAAAAAAATACAAGCTCTGGCTTAAGAGCCAATTCAGCCAGGGGCCCGACGGCCGACACTTTGAATCTCCCTCCACTTCTGAAACTTTTGTGAAAGTTTTGATAATTCTATGGGAATAAAACCATCATTGAACATTAGCTAGTACGGTTTGCACACATGTCAGCGGCAAGCGGAATATCTACCTTTGTTAATTAAATGCAGGGGCATAAAGTTGAAAACTTGTAAAATATGTTTTCGGTATATATATATATATATATATATATATATATATATATATATATATATATATATATATATATATATATATATATATATATATATATATATATATATATATATATATATATATATATATATATATATATATAGCGTGAAAGGTTGCAAAGTAAATTGGATATTAAAATATTTTTATCTAGTTTATTTTAAGATTGTAGTCACGAAATAACATGTTTAATATTAATATGTAATTTTACAAATATTTTGCATATTTTTACAGTTTAGGTGAAATTAGGTTACGAGAAAAGGAATGTTATATTTATTAATATTTAAATAAATAACTTTTTTATTTAATGAACAGATATGGGTATTTACCTTTTAAAAAACTGCATTAACATAGAAATGATGATTTATTTGAGCCTTACCCTAAAATTGGGTATATTCGAAGTTAATATGTTGGAAACACACACAAGCATGAGCAATCTTCGTCTGCCTTTATAATAATAATAATAATAATAATAATAATAAAAATAATAATTAATAATAATAATAATTTATTTGTTTGACTTTATCACTTGGATTAGTCACTCGTACATTGGCCAGCGTTTATAGGAATTTCTCCCCCCCCCCCCTTGGAAAACTGGTCCCCTACATACTGTAACAGTTTCCTGCCTGTTCAATTGTTTTCTTATTACTACTATTTCTAGTAATAAAACTATTAATCTACTACTACTGTTCCTTTTACTATTACTATATTTATCTATTTACTAATTATTGTTATTTTATTACGAATTTTTATTACTTATTACTACTATTATTACTATTTACTATCTAATTATCTTTTACTACTATTACTATTACTAATAAAAATGCGTAGCGTAAGAATTTTATCTTGGAAAGTTATCTGAAAGTGACCTTTTAGTAATCTTATTTTGCTTTCTTATGTTTTACTTTATTTGGGGACCCCGCGTTTGCGGGGGGGGGGGACTTTTCCTTTCTTGGGGATGGAAGATTACCCCCTGTATCGGTTGTTGAACTCTACTGCATTCAGCATTATCCGCAGCGCTTCACTGAGTTGTTTCCCTTGGAATAATAATAATAATAGTGGGAATAAGTGCTTCTAATATTATTATTATTATTATTATTATTATTATTATTATTATTATTATTTCAAGCCTAGTTCCATTGAACTAAAAAAAAAAACACAACACAACTCCGCCCCCACATTGTCGGAATTGAATTCACCTATTTTTATATATTTGCAATACCACTTCTACAAATTTAACATCTGTTTGTAGTGTGATATTGCTACAAATATATATTTTCTTTATTTAATATGTTTATTTATATCCTCAAAATTAGAATAACAATGAATGAATTCTTCGACT
>SEYY01011532.1:117500-125000 GCA_009176605.1 Armadillidium nasatum | reverse complement strand
TATATATATATATATATATATATATATATATATATATATATATATATATATATATATATATATATATATATATATATATATATATATATATATATATATATATATATATATATATATATATATATATATATATATATATATATATATATATATATATATATATATATATATATATATATATATATATATATATATATATATTATATATATATATATATATATATATATATAGGTGAGTCGGGAGGAACGCACCAAACTCCGGGAGAGTATTCTACACGAAAATGTATGACTGAAAGAAGAAAAAAAAGTTGTATTCCGATTTTCATTTGTTGTCGTATTACATCGTTCGAAAGGTTTAAGTATGATCAAGCTGGCTAACACAAGTTTATTTGAAAATATATTTATTTTACAAAAAATATTTAAAGGTACCACCATGGACCACTATACATTTTCTGGCGCGTCTGCAAACAGCATTTGTTGCTCTTCTAAAGTCTTCTTATTTTTCTTTTATTTGAGCTGCAGCATTCAAAATATAACGAATTAGTGCACCTCGGTTATTCACCATTCTTTTGTATACTTCACTTTTCAACAAGCCCTATAAACAAGAATCCAGTGGTGTGATGTCTGGAGACCTTGACGGCCAGCTGATACGCCCACCTCGACCAAACCATCATTCTGGAAAAGTTGGATTTAAGTTTTGAGTGACCTGGAGAGCAAAATGTTGCTGATTGTACATAGCATTTCTTATGTTAAAAGAATATCTAATAGACGTTGTAACTCATTTTGCAAAAATTCCAAATAACGTTCTCCTATTAGATTATTCTCAATAATGAAAGGACCATTTAAATGACAATCCCACACCACACGTTAACTACGATGATGAAAATTTGTTTCAACTATTTTGTGGATATATTTGTCAGACCATCGATGAGAGTTGCGGGTATTTTTGAAGCTGTTACGAGTGAATATTGCTTCTTCTGGAAAAAAAAGTATGTATTGAAACAAATGACGATTTGCGATTATCCATCGACAAAATTCAATACGACTAGCATAGTTTCTTGGTTGTAGGTGGCATTGATATAAGCCCTGTTCGTGTAATGTGCAATCACTTTTGTTTGAAGAATTTCAAGTTAAGCGACGACTCTTCTTGAGCTAGTACTTTGGTTCTGTTCCACTAAATCCGGAATGCCTTATACTTTCACCTTGTCTACGGGCATGTTTAAATGTGATGTGCATACTTTCAAAGTCTACCGGTCTCTCCCAATGTGTTGAAAGTTCTGATAAATAAATTTTTAGCCTGAATTCCATGTCGTGGAAACCGTGACGATACTCTTCAACCCAAACTGTAGCACTCCCGTAGCGAAGACCTTAAACAATCATCATATTCTCATATTCCAGATTTGAAAATGTCACATTGTTTATCGCGGTTGTCACGCAAAATAATTCACAACTGACATGTGATTAGTTTACAAATGATATTTTATTTGTGTTATTGACCATATGATATACTACTTGATTGGTGGTTTAAACTTAAAACCTTTAGAATGCTGTAATTCGAAAACAAATGAAAATGGGGGGAATATAACTTTAGGGTGGTTCAGTCATACATTTATAAGTGTAGAATACACTCCAAGAGTTTGGTGCGTTCCTCTCTACTCACCCTGTATATCACTCTACTCTCTACTCACCCTGTATATCCCTCTATTTCTAAGTCAGTAAGATAACTTCGGAATAAGACATAGCTAGAGGTGGAGAAAATTTTATTTAGTAGCCAGTAGTAGTAGAAATATATCATAGTAATTTATCAAAAAGAAAACTATAATAAATATTAAATATCCTTTACGAGTTGTCGATTTTTACCCAAATGTCAGCTGCTTTCAAAAAGTTGTGATGTCAAGTGACTAAAACCTACAAAATCCAGAATATTCTTGCACATTTATATAGTGATTCTGGTTCTTTCTTGTAGTAGCGTGAAATAAGCAGTCATCCCCATTAAAAAGGTAAATGACTAAATGTGGAATGATTCATCACTTAATTCATATTTAAGTCTACCAAAAGCTCCCAAAAAATGAATGGTGGGCAGCTTACCAGTTAAGTAGCTCGAAGAAAGAAAAATCAGTTATTAGGTTGTTTTTGTTAGCCAAAAAATTACCTCAGTTCTCCACTGTTCCATCTTCAGATATGAGTGAACGTTTTTACAGTATAAGTTATAACAGGGAATATATATATGAAGCAACCAGAAGCAGATTAAAACCAGAACACGGTGAAGAATTAGAATTTCTCCACTGCAATCTATGGAAAGTAATTTTTAAAAATGTAAAACAATTTAAGTTACAGTGAGAGTCAATTAATAGTTTACAACTTTTCTTATACTTATTAGTTATTACTAACTACTTGATTTTTTTTTTTTTTTTTTTTTTTTTTGCAGACAACACATTTTTATTATAAAATTCATTTCATTTACATCATTAGTGCTCATAATATGTTCTAAATTCACAGTATTTATTTTAATAAGTAGCAGCAGTTAAAGCATTCGAAATGCCCGCTTATTAATCGGCTTCGGCCATTATTTGAAGCTTCAGAAAATTTCCGAATTAATCGGCATACCGAAGCCGAAGCTTCGATTCATCCTAATATATATATATATATATATATATATATATATATATATATATATATATATATATATATATATATATATATATATATATATATATATATATATATATATATATATATATATATATATATATATATATATATATATATATATATATATATATATATATATATATATATATATATATATATATATATATATATATATATATATATATATATATATATATATATATATATATATATATATATATATATATATATATATATATATATATATATATATATATATATATATATATATATATATATATATATATATATATATATATATAATGTTTAAGTGCAGCTTTAGCCAGCCACATTCAGAGTTAGTGTTTGACGTAGCCGAACCAGTGTTTGATATGTTTAACTTAGCATTAAAATAGAAATTGCGGAAAGTACAGAAAAATCGGGTAGTAGGTCTTTATATTCAATTATGTGGTATAAAAATGGTATTTTTTTAAATAGATGTTTGGACATCTGTGAGTGGAGACTTATGAGTTGTGTGTGTGTGTGTGTGTTTTCTCATTTATATTAGTAGTGTTTTATTGATGTGGTAGTATGGAGACTGTACTATATAAAAATTACAAAAAACTAATATTTTATAGAAAGCTTTCTATGAACTGTGATTAACTCTAGTCCGGGACTCTTTTGCACAAGCAAAAGTATTATCAGTTATTTCCGTAAACTGATTCATTAATTCAAAATTACTAAACCTTAATGTGAGATTTTGAGGGAAGTATCAATCAAATGTTTCTAGACATTAAATGTTGGTCTTTTCATTACAGGTTGAAGACGTCCATGGAGGCTACATCAAAGGCCTTTCTAAACCGGACAGTATAAAAGGCAATGAGTGTGGCATCGTCATCAATTCAGTGAGTGCCAATGACCATGGTGTTTGGACTTGTAAAGTTTTTGTATTTGCGAAAACACTTGAAGGATCCAAGAGGGTCATAGTGACAGGTTTGTTGAAGTTCTTTTAAGTGTTATATATATATATATATATATATATATATATATATATATATATATATATATATATATATATATATATATATATATATATATATATATATATATATATATATATATATATATATATATATATATATATATATATATATATATATATATATATATATATATATATATATATTATGAAAGGAAATCTGAAATTATTACTGTGACCTTAGGGAATATTATTCTTCATATCAATGTTTATAATAGTATTAACTTTCATCATTGATTAAATAATTAACATATTGGAAATAAGCCTATAGGGAACAACTATGAATGTAATTAATGTTTTTATAATTATAAAAGTGAAAACGTTGATAGATATATTTAAGTTGATTATGAATGATATAGTTGTCTTTATCTTGTTGATCCTGTTGCCCCTCTTTAGAAGCTTTTACAAATGATAATGGGGAAAGGGGATTGCTTGTTGTTTGATGTCGTAGATTATAACATCAATGTGAGTTGGGCCTTAAAATTATGTGTAGATTGAAGGTTAAAGTCATAGCTGTAGGGGACAAGCTGAGAGATGATCGGAAATGGTTTTTGTCTGGAATTGATGTTTTTCTTAACAATAAAGATTTGAAATCGAAATGACACAGAAAGAATTATAAATTTCTTTTAAACTTGAAATTATAATTAAAAAATTTTTTTTTTTTAAAATTGAAAGTGTGCACGTGAAAAAAAAAAAAATTTTTTTTGATGGGAAAATTGAGCGAACCACATTTGTTAATCTGTGTTACTGAGAAGAAATGAAAGAACAGAATTGCCTAATTTCAATTTGATTATTACCGATTTGGTGTAGAAATTCATAAATACAATTAAGGTTACAACATATTTTTCTTGAGTTACACACTTTTGTCAGGTTTATTATTATTATTATTATTATTATTATTATTATTATTATTATTATTATTTATTATTATTTCAGTGAAACCTCAACTCCCAACATTGGATGTGAACGAAAGTCCTCTTGTTGTTTCTGAAGATGAGCTTAAAGAGGTAACTTGCACCGTGCCTGCCGCCAGACCTCCGGCGCAGATAAGGTGGTTTGTGGGTACCGAAGACATCACTACCCACTCAAGTGGAGAAAATGTACCGACAGACGATAAGGTTAAATTTGTAAGAGTATATTTTTATTTCTATTTAAATGTTTGCATGCAGCAAATGATTTCACACAGATGGTTTGCCGAAAGCTTCAAGAATTCACATGTGTTGGAAGGCCAAAACCACATCACCTGCTTCCATTATAAGGAACGATGTAAAAATACTTCTCTTTTTTTTTTTTTTTTTTTTTTTTTTTTTTTTTTTTTTTTTTTTTTTTTTGAACCTGGGTTTATTTTTCCAGCATGTTCTCTGTCCGAGTTTAAATTTTAATTCCCGGGGTTTTTAGATATATAGTACATTATTTCTTCAAATAATAATATTAATTTAATAATAAAACTGATGATAGGGAAATGTTTTGAAGACACTTCACTTTAAAATAATTTAGATTTTTTTTTGTTTTTTTCCTACCCTGTAAATTTCGAATGTCAATTGTTTATTTTTTTTTCCTTAAAATTTTTTTTGTTTTCTGCATCTATAACTATAAACATTTTTATCCATTTAAACCTTGTGGTTTTTAATTTACCATAAGCAAGAATTCGTAAGTGGGAATGAAAGATTTAATATTTATTTATTTATTTTTTTAACTTTTTTTTTTTGTGGGCATGCAATATCTTTTATTTTGCATTTTTTTTCAAAGGCATATTGTCTATATGGAGTTTTAATGAGCTGCATGACAAATGGTCTGATATTTTAGGTTAGTTTTTTTGCATATTTGCAGCAACTAGATATCTTTTTTTCTGTATACTAACTTGAATAAAAATTTATTATTAAATTTTTTATTTTGTAAATATTATTTTCTGTGAAAATTTTGATTTACCTTTTTTTTTTTAATTGGAAAATATCGTATCCCACAGGGTACGTACAGAAGTGCGTCAACTCTTCGATATAAGTTTCAACCACGATTTGATAGAGAACTTCTCAAGTGTACCATTGAACATCCTACACTTCAAGAGCCTGAAAGAGCAGAAGTACCTCTAGACGTTCGATGTGAGTTTTCTATTGAAAAACAAAAACTAAATTTTGTATATTTCTTTTATGAGAATTTTTAGAAATATATTAACTTCAATAAATGACCTGTTTAAAATAAGATTTAAAAGATTATTCATATTTTCTTTTACATTTTCTATCTTCTCCTTGCAGTTAAGCCATACGCTATAAGCAGTACTCAGATATACGGCATCCCAGTAGCAGAAGAATATGAAATTAAATTCAACTTTACTTCAAACCCTTTACCTGACATGAGATGGTACGTTAATGATGGCGAAATACCCGTTCCAGGTGAAATTGGAAGGTATATGGCAGGAATCAAAGTGAGTATTATTATTATTATTATTATTTATTATTATTATTATTATTATCTTCTAATTTTCATTAGTGAAAGAACTAGCAATTTATGGTGAAGGAATTGTTTTGGAGATGTTGGACTGCTTTGGTAAAGTGGGATGACATCGAAGATAACTTGAGCTATATTATTATTTCTAAAAATAGAGTTTTAAGGTGAAGACTTGAAACGGTCTGAAAATTTTGAGTGTGTTTGATAAAGGGTTTTGTAAAGGAATGTAGATTTGAATTAGATTTTAATTTAACAGGTGTCATTTTAAGACTAGAGAAAGCGACTTGGAGAAAGGTGAATCTATCATGCTGTGTTACTGTTCGAACTCCCTTTAAAGTAAAAAATTTCGTAGTTGAAAAATGGTTTGCAAGATTATAAAAATTATAAAATTTAAGGAATTGCGTTTTTTAATTTGAATATAGAAATTCGGAAGAAGTGATCAATGGTTATTTTAAGATACTGGGAAAACTTTTATATATATTTTAAAAATTATTTCTACGTCATTATATCAGGTGGTTGTAAGTAAAGTTTTAGTGTTAGCAGTACTTATACATCCGTAGAAGTATAAGTGGATGTTGTGTGCTTGGAAATCATGTTTAATATTTCTTAATTAACAGAATATTTTGTTAGTTTCCTGTGTTATAATATTTGGTCACAACGGGTGAGTTTTTAGTTAGTCTTACAAAGATTATTGTTATAAAATGCCGCCTCTACACCAAATATATTTTGTTTTGTAAAGCACTCTCAAGATAGGCTTTATTACATTTCCTTCATGTTGATGAAAATAAGTTCCCTCCCCCTCATTCCCAAACATATGTCGATGAGTTTGATGACGTTTTTGACCTTCCAGTAGAACCTTAGGACAAATGAACTCTTTCTTAGCTTAGTTTCGTCTAAGCCAATATTTATCTATTACTTTTGGAAATCGAAGAATTTATAATTAAATTTTGTGGACATTGTAATTGATCAAAGTGTGTATCCATTTATTTTTGTTGAAAACACAATATATATATATATATATATATATATATATATATATATATATATATATATATATATATATATATATATATATATATATATATATATATATATATATATATATATATATATATATTTAAAAATAGTTTTTAAACTGTTCATTATCTGCAGTCACACATATTTGAGGGGGTAAGTATTTTGGTGTTTTGGGAATAGGCCCCAGTGTATAGAAATTGCATCGCATGCATTCTCAGCAAGTACTGACCAGGAAATATGAGAGAATATTTTTGAAGTGAATTAGTGTGGAGGGAAATAGTACCACCCTTCTAAAACCGCTTTATAAAATACTTATTTATTTTATTTATTTTTATTTATTTTTTTTTTTATTTGGTTCACGAGCAGAA
>SEYY01011532.1:110000-112500 GCA_009176605.1 Armadillidium nasatum | reverse complement strand
AAATATATTTGCAATTTGTCGCGTAAAAATTAAAATCATCAGTCTTTTTATTTTTGAAATATAATAATAATAATAATGAGAGATATAATTGAAATGGGATTGCTTGCTCATAACTAACCTTGGCTGCTACTTTTGGTCCTTCCTACAGCGATGCGTGCGGAAAGCAAGGCATACATTCAGGACCCAGAGAGACAGCAGCAGGAGTACGCGGACTACGCCAATTACAAAATAAACGAAGCGGTGAAAGGGTCCATGGACCAGTTGAACGGTCGAACGGCAACTGTTGACACCATTAATAACGGTAACGGAACCGCTGCTGGACTAACGACTGCAGCCGTCGTTACCGTAGAACAGCAGCAGCAACAACAGGTGTTACCGCATCAGCATAATTATAATGCCATAGAAACTGTGGCTCATCAACATCATCCTATGCAGACGGAAAAGAAAAACACTGATGTGTGAAGATTAGTTTTTAGTACTTGCTTTTTAAAATATTTTTTAATGTTAGGACTAGTTTTAAACTAAAAATGCAAATGTATAAAAAAAAAAAGAAAATACAACTTTTTAAACCAAACTGAAGAGGGGAAATGTAATCGAACTGTTTTAATTTTTGGTCTCTTAGTTCTTTTACATCTCCCCTCTTAACTTTTTTTTTTTATTATTATTAATATAAAATCATTTTTAAACACATTGCCCAGTTAAAACAAGCATATAAATTATTTATTATTATTATTATTATTATTATTATTATTATTATTATTATTATTAAAATCTGTAAGGGAACACATTATTATATTAATGCTGAGAAAACACTTTTTAAATTTCATTTCTCTAAATTTTTTTTTCAATCTGTGATGAAAGTTATTGCAGTACATTTTACATATATATATATATATATATATATATATATATATATATATATATATATATATATATATATATATATATATATATATATATATATATATATATATATATATATATATATATATATATATATATATATATATATATATATATATATATATATATATATATATATATATATATATATATATATATATATATATATATATATATATGAAACGAGTTTATCTTTGAAGTTTTAGAAGTAAAAATGCTAAAATTGTTTGTAGTCAGTGAGTGGAAGTCCATTTTTCCTTCTAAAACCGTTTTTGTTTTTAAGGATGAGACTCGTTGTTGTTGTCATTTTTGTCTCTTGATTCATCGTAAGTGGTATAAAGGTGGTGGATGAGAGAGACGGTGGAGTAACGTTTTAACTATGATCACTCAGTTGTAATTGTTATGAAGCCTGTGTTTTACTTCAGTAGTAATTTATTCATTGATGAGAAAGCACTGTTTTATAGTGCTCTTATATATAAGATTAATTTAGGGATTATGTCTGAGACTGTGTGTATGTGTCTGTGTGTGTGTGTGTGGATATGGAAGTATTATTATTATTATTAAAAAAAAAAAAAAAAACTAAGCGTTTTCTATTGGAAGGTTAACTTGTGATTGTTTGAGAGTACTTGGGTTTGGTATGACTTGTGAGGTTTATTACTTGTAAACACATTCCTATATTCATTGTATATACTTTCATAATTCCATGACTTTGGTTTAATGTCTGTGCCTGATAGAATTCTTTTTTTCTTTTTTCTTTTTTTTAATCTAGTGAATATTTTATTTTTTCAATCATAAATTTATTTGGGTATAAATTTGGGCATCATCGTAAAAATAAGCGTTTACTATTTAATCAGATGACTTGTTCAACTGTAGTATTTGGTATTTCATCTCCCTTTCAATACATATTTAATTTTTTTTCCTCTCCCCCACCTTCCTGAAAGTTGTTAAGAGAGGAAGCTGTGTAGAAGTGTTTGAGAGGAAGTGGGGGGGGGGGAGAATTAAGTGAAAAAAATTTGTTTACTCAAAGGTTATGAGTGGTATTTGAAAAGTTAAAGCCACACATTTATCATTACCCAACGTTTTGATACACTTCGTTCGTGCTTCCTCTTTGTAGTACCTTTAAAATGACTTACGCTCTTCAAACTTTTTAAGTTTTCTTTTCTATTTTTTTTTTTGCTGAAATTTCTTAATAATGAAAGAAGAGCTTTTAAAATATATATCATTAAAAATATAAAGGAAGGATAACCACATTTTTGGGTACTGCTAACCAAGCATTTATTTTAGGTTTTTAAGCTTTTTAAAATAAACAATTGATTACTCATTTTTCTTTTTTTGTAAAATATTTTTCCAAAGAACTGCAATGTAGCCTGTTTGTCACGCTATTTCTGTATTTATATATATATATATATATATATATATATATATATATATATATATATATATATATATATATATATATATTATATATATATATATATATATATATATATATATATATATATATATTTTACACAGGGTGTCCCCAAAAAATGTACTCACACTTTAACTGGCTCTTACTCATATATTTAACTTTGATCAAGGTGTTTATTGACATATT
>SEYY01011532.1:95000-105000 GCA_009176605.1 Armadillidium nasatum | reverse complement strand
TAAGGTTTACCAATATTTGAATTAGTAATTATAAATTATTCTTTAAAAAACATCTAATAAAAATTTGATCAGACTTATACAAGTACCTTAGAAATTTTAAATTTTTATATATATATATATATATATATATATATATATATATATATATATATATATATATATATATATATATATATATATATATATATATATATATATATATATATATATATATATATATATATATATATATATATATATATATATATATATATATATGGAAAACTAGCACAAATTAGTTATTAAAAAAAAAAAAATTTTTTTTAAATACTTTTTGCATAAAATTTGGTTGCATTGTATTGGTCAGCAAATTTTTTACATACGTTTGAGTTTTAAAAGCATTGATTTGGTTTTGAAGTAGCAATTTTTTTTTTCAGTCAAGCTTAGTTGAAATTATTGAGGAATAGTTATTGTTTTAATGTTACAACAAGGGTTATTTTGTTTCAGCAGTGATACAGAAAGCGCTCGCGAACCGAACACTGGCGTCGCTCCCACTGGCAAAACGAAGGCCTCCAATCTACTCCGTAACTTCACTTCCATGGTTAAACCAAAAAAAACACAGGCAAGTTGTTGTTGTTATTATTATTATTATTATTATTATTATTACCATCGCTGAGAGACATCTTATTAGGGAAAAAAAACCTTCGTCTACCTCTGAAGTTCTTGTTTTAAAGATAAATGTTTTAAAGATAAATGATAAGACCTTATTTTAAAGATAAGTGTTTTAAAGATAAATGATAAGACCTTATTCATAGGAAAGAATAGTAGACAGAAATTGATGTAGTTTAGATATTTTTTGAAGGGAGGAGGAGGAGGGATCACAAAAAAAAACCAGTCCGAAGTTTTTATCTGCTCTTCAAAAGTCGAGTAGTGATGTTGGTTGCTTCCCCATTTTGATTGAAGGATGCAGCGAAGATTATGGAACTAGTTTTTTTTTACTTGAAGCACCTTCCATCTTATATATATATATATATATATATATATATATATATATATATATATATATATATATATATATATATATATATATATATATATATATATATATATATATATATATATATATATATATATATATATATATATATAAAATTAATGAACACGATTTTTGAATCTTGAAAGTAGTTGGAACTTGAATATATTCGAACATGATGTTCAGTAATTTCTCAATTGTTTTATAAAATTTTTATATAATGATAAACTTAATAAAAAATGTCTTTGTTCTCCAATGACTTATGTTGGAGAATTTCTTTAGAGTTAGTCACTCGATGTGAAGGATGTTTTTCGGAGTAAAGGTAATGAAGGTTGGAGTCATCAGTGTGAAAGTATATTTTGTAAAGTTATTGGGCATAAATCCCTAAGACTAAGAAGTAAAGGTTATTATAGGACACATCTAAAATGTAGGAGGACTTTAAGTCCTGTTTTCATTATAATCCAAAAGGATTTTAATAAAGTTTTATAGTTGAATTCTGATAGGTCCTCTGTCAGGAACTGGAGTTAACTGCCAAAAATGTCTACTCAAACGTTTATTCATGGATAGAAATAAATTACTATTAATTTTTGGTTAGAAGCTAGAACAAACATACGTATTCGCATTTTACAATTTTAATTACAGCATATAATTTTAATAGAAAGAAAAATATTCTTAATTATTAATGTTCTGTATTTGTTCTCTAACTTAAAAGAATTTAAAATTAAGTGGTTTTATTTCTTAACTAAATTATTTTTATTTTCTTTTTATACAGAAGGAACCAAGACTTGATAAAGTAGAAGAAGGCCAAGCAAATGGAGAAAAAAATGGAGGAAATGAAGAAACAAAAGATGGTAAATCTAATACCCCATCAGAGGTAGGAATGGACAGAGGGCAACTTTAGTTTTTGCCAGTCTTTCCTACCTTTATAATTTCTTGCACTGTAATTAGCCAACTTTTCACTCAATGCTAAATTGACTCTCTCTCTCTATTCAGCTTCCAATCTTTCTGTTTGGGGGAGGAGGCATTGAGAATGAGAAGGGTCAATTCGTTATTAATTTTTTTTTTATATTTTTATAAATTTAAAATTTTTAAGAAACATAGGTAAAAGTTTTGTAAACTGAAAACACGTTCTCCCTTCTCATTCTCATTGGACCCTCTGTTGTCCTTTATTTGAAAACAATTTAATAATTTAGATTTTGAAATTATTTTCTGGAGAATATAAAGCGTTATTTACTTGCAATAATATGATTTTTTGTCTCTCTCGTTTTGTAATGTTATTTTGACGTACTGAAACCTAGGTTGTTAGATAGATGTTTACGGCATATTTTATGAGCCTGCGATAATATTTCGGAATATTTTTTATTTTTTTTCTAAAATGAAAATAAATCTTAATTCTAAAATAAAATTTCATATTAACCACAATGGTGCTAAAATGTTCGTGTATCTTTTGTTTGACGGTGTTGTAACTATTTCTTTCCATACAACAGTGATAAAAATATTTATAAAATAACTTCTAAAATATTTCGAAATTTATAATTTTATAAATTTGAAAACAAAATTAAGATGTAGGGTTATTATTATATATAATCTGATTAAGGTTGGAAAATGTTAGAAACATCGTACGGGTCCGAAAATGTGAGACTAAGAAAGGTTCTAATCTGTTTTTTTAATTTGATATGAATTTTTGTGTAGCATGTAGGATTTTTTAGAAATCGAAAATATCTGTAAAAAGTTTCATTTAGCTCGGAAAAAATTTAAATTATTTTATTAAAATAATTGTAACAGTAATAAGTTTTGGAATTTTTGTCGTTATTCCTTCATTATTGTTTCTTACAAGATTATTTGATTAAATATTTTTACTTGTGAGAAGGTATATCGGATTCTGTTGCTCATGCCCAATTAATTGTAATTGTATTTAACTATTCATTGCGAATATCTAAAATATTTTTAAATTGTTTTTGTGTTGCTACACAAAATACAATATTATGAATAAGGTCGTGCAAATTTGGCAATATTTAAAAGAAATCTTTGAAGTTAGGGATTATTAGTGTAGCTTTTCTCTACCATGAATTTGTTTTACATTATATTGAAGTATTTTGAATCTAATATGACACACTCCTAATGTGAACTACCCATCGCAAACTCTTACTAAAAAAGTTAATGTAGTATCTCCTTTAAAAGTAATTCTTGAACAGATATTCATTCTAAGTGAGGAATACAGTTTGATATTTTCCTTCGGGATTTTGATTTTGAATGTGTTCCTATTATCATCATCTTCGACTCTTCGCTTTCATTTATAATTTTAAAATTTTGCACGTATTGATTATATTGATTAAATATGTGATCCCCGCAGATTTATTTCACTTGTTCTACACTGATTGTTTGTTTGTACACGTGTTCACCACTGATTTTGTTTGTTCACGTGTTCGCCACTGATTATATGTCCATGTACTTTACTGTTTACTTGTTTTTTTTCAGATAGTGTACGCGGAACTGGAACTGAACAAGAACAAGGAGGAGATGGGAAGTAAAGATGGAAGTAAACGCTCTCCTGACTTCACTGAGTACGCCGAAATAGTTGGTACTGTTCCTGATAATAAAGAGATTGAGAAAAAGGAGTAACTCGTATAACGAGTTTAATTTGTATAATAATAACAATAATTAGGAATATGTCCTAGTAAAGATAGGAATAGTTTTTAGTTGTCTTTTAATAGTTTTTTTTTTTTACCTGTAGTTTACATTTCGTTATACTGATGGTGATATCATTCACCTCTTAATAGAACCAAATGGCAATACACACATGCCCAACCATTTTAAAGTTACTATTTTTTTTTTGAATTATTTTTAGTCTTTTGAAGAATATTAAACTACTCATCGTAGTTATGTAAATATGTAGATTATTTTTTAAAAGGAAGGAACAAGCAATTTAGTTTGTACGTATTTGTATCAGTTTTAATTTGTCATGTTTTATCTAGCAATGGACAATAAATTTTTAGTTAATTTTTATAAAAAATTTTTTTTATAAATTTGGAAAATTTTCGAAATATTTTATTCATTTTTCATAGAATTTATGAATGTCATTAAAATTATTTATTATATATATATATATATATATATATATATATATATATATATATATATATATATATATATATATATATATATATATATATATATATATATATATATATATATAAGCTATTTTTATAATACAAACTATGCAAAATATAAAAATATTGTAATAGGCATTATATTGTTGTTATTATTATTATTATTATTATTATTATTATTATTATTATTATTATTATTAATATTTTTGTATTTAATGTATAGATATGTGTAAAGACTTTTTATATTTAGATGTCTTTCAGGATTTTTAAACTACTTACAGGTATATTATTTACATTCCAGAATGTTAAATTTTCCTTTTTAATTAATATGATAAGAGATATGTAGATAAAAATTATTATTATTATTTATTTATAATTAAAAGGAATATTATCATTTTTTTTGTTGCTAGAAGTTTATTAATATTTAGATTTAAATTTTTATAATTGCAAGAAGTAGTACTTAAAAATTATTGTAGACACTTGTATAATATTTTTTTCACTTTTTAAAATATAGCAATAAAGTTATTGCTTATTTGTATCGTTTTTTCATGACTGTCTCCTTCCTGTCTGTGTTGACGGGAAACCAAGAAACTATTTCATCATTTTTACAGTATTCTGGTTAGTTATTAAATTTGAATTTAAAGGGATGAGTAGTAGCTTAGCTTCGTTTTGGTTTCGAGTGGTTCTCTCTTCCTTCTCCAAGGTCGACTTAGCCTTTCATACAGTTGTGGTAGATAAAATGAGTACCAGTCTTGACCTGGAGTCGGACTGGTGTCCCAGTTTGATTTATAGATTGACTATTATCTGGTTGGTAATAGAAAATGTTTTTAATTAAAAAAAATAATTATTTGTCATTGTGAGAATATCCTTTTAAATATATATATATATATATATATATATATATATATATATATATATATATATATATATATATATATATATATATATATATATATATATATATATATATATATATATATATATATATATATATATATATATATATATATATATATAATATTTTTTTTTTTTTTATTATGACTTGCACAATCAATAATTTCTGCAGCCGACACCACCCTGCATCATTCGGTATATATATATATATATATATATATATATATATATATATATATATATATATATATATATATATATATATATATATATATATATATATATATATATATATATATATATATATATATATATATATATATATATATATATATATATATATATATATATATATTCAAGTTACTAAATATTTACTACATGGTTCATTGCCTTTTTTAAAGATAAGTTACAGTTTTAACTTTTTAGTTTTCACTTATTTAAGTTTTATAATAATAGGTTTTATAATAATAGGTTTTATTCTCCGAGACCGAAGTGTATTACATTTGATACACTTTGAATTTTTATTTTGAAATTGTTTGGTACTGATTTAAATTTAAACTTTGGATTTTAAACTTATTTTACCGTTTTAAAACTTAGGTTTCTAATGTAAATATTATTTCAGTTTTACTTTGCTTTCTAGTTTGCTTTTTTGTTCGTCTGTCTGTCTGACTGTTTGTTTGATTGCTTGTTTGTCTGTTTGCTAGTTTTTTTCCTTTGTGTTTTCTTGTTTGCCTGTCTGTTTGTCTGATTTAATCGTGATTGTGAGTGCAGAATGGCGGGTGTGCGCAGGCGTGGGTTTTCTATACACTTCACCAACGTCCGTGGCTTACTTTCTAATTTGGCCTCTGTGGAATACCACCTCTCTAGTTCTCGTCCTAACCTTTTGTTATTGTCTGAGCCCCAGATATCTAAGAATTCCTCCTCAAACTTTTTTAATATATCCAACTATAACTTATTTCATAATTTCCGATCTAAGGGTGGAGTTTGTGCCTACGTTAACACTAACACTCCGGTAACACGTCTTGTGAATCTTGAATCTCCTAACTTCGATGTTCTGTGGCTTAAAATCTTTCTTCCTACCACTACGATAATCTTGTGTTTCTGCTACTGTTCTCCTAATAGAACAGATTTTTCTACCTTTTTTGAATACCTAACCACTTCTCACGAGACTGTTACATCTTCACATCCAAATACTGAGGTCCTCTATTTAGGGGATTTCAATGTACACAACACTGAATGGTTGGGTTCCTCTCATACTGATCCAGGAGGGGAGTAGGCCGAATCATTCAGCATTCTCAACGATCTGGAGCAACTGATTAAAGAACCAACACACATTCCGGATCGTCCTAACCAATTCTTAAACACTCTTGACTTATGTTTCACTACTAGTCCTTCTCTCTATAAATACGCTGTCTTCGCACCTATTGGTAAATCTGACCACAACCTAATTACTCTTAATTTTCAAGCTTTCTCTCCAACTGCTCCACCCTGCCCTAAGCGTATCTTCTGGCACTTTGATCTTGCTGATTGGGAGGCTTTGCGTTGCTTCTATGCCAACTATCCTTGGATGGATTGCTTTGTCTCTGAAGACACGCCAGTCTCTGCTGATAAGGTGGGGGCTGCAATCGTTGATGGGATGAGCAGGTTCATTCCTTCTTCAACTAAATCTTTCTCTCCTCAGAATCCATGGTTTGATCGCGCCTGCTCTCTTGCCATTCAGGCTAGAGACATCGCGTATCGAGAATGGAAAAACTTTCCTTCTATCACTCTTGCTAATTTTCATTCTGCTCGGAATCGTTGCAGGGATATTCTTCGACGAGCAAAGCGGACTTTCACAAAACGAAGGTGTGCTGAGCTTCTAAACTCTCCTACTGATAAATCTTTCTGGCCTCTTGCCAAAAACATCTCTAACAACTTCTGTAAATCTTCCTTTCCTCCTCTTATTCGCTCTGATGGTTCTGTTGCTAACACTCCTAACTGAAAAGGCTAATCTCTTCGGCCTCCTATTCTCTTCTAATTCAACCCTGGACGACTCCGGCAATCCTCCTCTTCTTCTCCTCTCAGAGGTCCCATGCCTTTACCTGTGATTACTTTTGATCAGGTGCATGGGCTTCTGAAATCTATGAACGTTAGGAAGGCAAGCGGCCCGGATGGCATTCCTCCCCGAGTTTTAAGGGAGTGTGCGTCTGAGCTAACTCCATCCCTCGTTCAACTTTTCTCTCTATGCCTTAATACTAGTACTTTTCCTCAGTGTTGGAAGCGCGCATTGGTCCAACCTATTCCGAAAAAAGGTAGCCGCTCTGATCCTTCTAACTATCGCCCTATAGCTCTCACTTGTATTCTGTCTAAGATCTTTGAAACCCTTCAACTCTCACTTCTTGGATCATCTGGAATCTCATTCCCTTCTTTCTGATCATCAGTATGGCTTTCGACGCTCGAGGTCTACTGGTGATATACTTTCCTATCTTACAGATCTATGGTCTTCTTCCCTTAGGGACCATGGGGAGACTTGTGTGGTGGCGTTTGACATATCTAAGGCCTTTGACCGGGTATGGCATGCGTCACTACTTTCCAAGCTCCCCTCCTTTGGGTTTCCTCCTCCTCTTTGCTTACTTATGTCTAGCTTTCTTTCTAATCGTTCCATTTCGGCTGTTGTTGATGGAGCCACTTCTTCTTCCTTTCCTGTCAATAGTGGTGTTCCTCAGGGTTCTGTCTTATCTCCTACTCTATTCTTACTTTTCATTAATGATCTTCTCAGCTGTTCATCTAACCCTATCCACTCAAATGCCGATGACTCAACCCTCCATTCTTCTACTCATTTCAAATCTGCTCCTTCCTTTGCATCTAGAGTTGCCTCTCGTCTTCATCTTTCCGATTCCATTCTTGCAGATCTGGATAGAATTTCCCAGTGGGGTCGTCTCAACCTTGTGAAATTCAACTCTTTAAAAACTCAACTTCTAGAAATCTTCCTCTCAAAGACACCTCCTAACTTTCCTATTTCTTTCGATGGTTCTCCCATCTCTCCTGTTCGACAATATAAACATCCTTGGTCTTCACATAAACAAAAAAATGTCTTGGAAACCTCATATCACAATGGTTGCTAGGGCAGCCTCAAAGAAGCTGGGAGTTCTGTTTAGACTGCGAGAATTTTTTCTTTCCTCGCAGTTACTCCAATTATACAAGGGTCTCATCCGCCCTTGTATGGAGTACTGCTCTCATATCTGGGGTGGCTCAGGTTTCACCCGTCTTTTGGATAAGGTTGAGTCAAAGGCTAAAAGACTTATAAACTGTTCCGCTCTTTCAAACTCACTTGACTCTATCTTTGCGATGCGACGTTGGTGCATTGTCTCTTTTCTATTGGTACTACAGCGGCAAATGCTCGAGGGAACTATCCACCCGTATACCTCCACCTTTACGTCGTCCTCGTAGCACAAGGGGTGCATTGTCTGCGCATCAATTTTGCGTGGACATAGGCAACTCCAGGCTTGTCCGCTGTGGTGCCTCTTTCTTTCCTGCCACATCTGTTCTGTGGAATTCTCTCCCATCTTCTGTATTTCCTTCTGAATTTAATCTCAATTTCTTTAAAGCCCGCGTCTGCGCTCACCTAAGAAATTTGCGTTAGATGGGTCCTACAGGGGTCGTTTTTATTTTTAATTATTATTATTATTATTATTTTTATTGTTTTATTCTTCTACTTTTCTTTTATTTTTCTGACACCCCCTCCTTGAATAGGGCTTATGCCCGTAAGTGGTTGTGATATATATATATTATATATTATATATATATATATATATATATATATATATATATATATATATATATATATATATATATATATATATATATATATATATATATATATATATATATATATATATATATATATATATATATATATATATATATATATATATATATATATAATGTAAAAGGACAACCAACTAAAACATTCAGTAATGTTGGGAGTGTTTCCAGTTCAGAAGCTCTTTTTATCTTTGAATATTGCTTTCAAATTGATTGTGTTTGAAAGTGGTTTTTTTAATTTTTTTTTTTTTTTTTTAATGAAATCTTAAGTCAAGAAATCAGGAAATACAAATAGTAAAATATCAACATTGGATCGAGGCTTTGTTTAACAACTTGGAATACATTAAATTTACCATTCCTGGTCCCGTGTTTTTTTTTGTTTTGTTTTGAGAGCGGACTTCATCAACTAGGGCATATGCCGTCCCTCCAAGCAGACAAAATACTGCCCTTCACCTCCACCAGTTTAGAGCGAACGATCCGTTACCAATTCCTGATGTCCCGTGTAAATGGGTAAGTGGAAATTTAGTTTTGGTAATTGTCTGGTTTACAGTAGTGGATTTTTTATCGTACGAGACAGGTTGCTGAAACTAACAACATACCTCGACTGGAACTACGTGTAGGGATTTGAAACTAACAAAAAATTTTAGGATGGGAGAGCGTCATAAGCTCTCATTGCGTGTGGTCGTGTTTCACTTCCCGTGAACTTGCGATGGCCTGAAGGGCAGTATTTGTCTGCCTGGAGGGACGGCATATGCCCTCGTTGATGAGGTCCGCCTTCAAAAACAAATTTTTTTTTAGGAGCTGCTAGTACAAGGTTGCTGGATCATAGGCGTTGCAAAATATTTTGTGCCGCTATATATATATATATATATAATATATATATATATATATATATATATATATATATATATATATATATATATATATATTATATATATATATTATATATATATATATATATATATATATATATAGGTAAAGGTGTAGATTGTTCTGAGTTTCGATTGTTAAAAATATCGAAAATCGAAAATATCGGAGAAGCTATCGTAAACAAGAGAGTTGTCAGAGGTACGAGGTACTATTACTAGACATAGACACAATTATTATTACTTACTTTTCTAGCAGAACCTAATTCGACTTATCATAACCTGAACTACCGAAATTGCCGTAAAAGAGGCCT